>JAPFFP010046422.1:0-10994 GCA_026153255.1 Solanum medicagineum
GATCCCACGATTTTCTTGTCGTGTTTCTTTTTCCTTGTGTATGGTTATTTTTTGTTGAACCGGCATGTTTTAGGAAGTATAGATAATGGGTAAGTTCACAATAGTAATTATCTATTGGAATATACATTAATGTTAGAGTTGTCTTCAATGTTTTGATAAAAAATTGGGTACCCCCAAAATTTTTGAGGTTGTGAGTATCGATGCATTCATGCATTTTTTAGTATCTGGCAATGTTTTTTCTGATATTATGAAGTTAAGCTGAGACTAAAAGCATGACCTGTAAGTCTATACTTGATTGTAGATGCAATTGCCATGTGTGTTGTGAGCTTATTTTGCTGCATTCATGCATTTTTTATGGACTCAGAACTTGCCCTGGCACTCAAGCTTGGTTCAGTGATTTACTTGATTGTGAGGTGATATTAGGCCTTTATTGTGATAGGAAGCCCACTTTTGCCTAAATTGCATACCAAATGAACTAGTGAATCCCTTCCTCCGAATGTTTGAGTTTCTCATGCACTCATTCTTTCTTGACACCTTGTTGACTTAACCTTATTTGATGAAATACATGATATTGGCCCTGATCTATCCTTGAACATGTGAACCTTGATTGAGGCTAAAAGCCTAAGTTAAGGGAGGCTACATTGGTGGCCCTGGTTTGAGACATAGATAATGTGTACTTCACCTTAGGCTAAAAGCCTAAGTTGAAGGTGGCCCTTTTTGTGGTAAAGTAACAAAAATAAGGTGGTTAGTTGGGGTGAAAAGAAAGAAAATGATTAATCATGAGCCGGATGAAGAAAAAGAAAAGATAAAGTGCCTTGATCTTAAAAAAAGTGCAAAAATGAGTTTGAAATTGAGGAACAACTATAAAAAGTGAAAGAACAGCCCGGCAAAAGCTTAGAATGGTGGAATAAGGAAGGAATTAGTCAAATTTGATGGGTTCTGAAGGTAAAATTGTTGGTAAGCATGGTTCAAGGACAACTTTTAGTCACTAAATGCCTAAAATGCCATACAAAAGAACCATGAACCTATGTTACAAACACTTAATTCTTAAAGTGATCCAAATCCACTTTGTCACCGAGCCGAAAGATGAGTATAAGGGAAAGCTTATGGTGTTAGTCATTATGCATGAATTTCATTGTGATACTGAGAATGTCTCCTCGGTCCCTAATTTCTGCATGTTCTTGAGTGAGTATAAGGGAATTCTTTCTAGTGAGGGCATTTGTTGTAACACTCCAAATCTTACAATACTAGTACTATGCAAATGTAACATGATATGGCTTTGCTAAATTATTGTCAATTTTTAAAAGTTCTTGAATCTCATGTTAGAGGGCGATATGTATGTCTAACGCTGAAGAGGGTCAAGGGTAAATAAGTTTTAAGTCAAATTAAGGAGATCTTAAATGAGGTGAAGAAGTGAGGTGCTTGTAGGACTTAGGGAGCTAGAAGGTGAGTCACTTACTTGCTTAGCTTAAATTTGCTAGCTAAATAGAGACAAGGCCGGACGTCGAATTTGTCCAAGTCTGATAATGAATAATGTCTGTGTTAAGAGTGTAACTTTAGCCCGCATTTTACCATCGTAAATGGACAATACTTACAGCCCAAGATGAATAATAAAACGGCCCAAGTACATCACATCCCACTTGGCTAATTGGGCCCAAACTAAGTGAAGAGGAATTAGGAAAATGGGAAGCCAAGGCCCATACCTCAGTATCTGACCTGAGATGAAAGAAACTCGGTACTCATACTCAAGTGGGCGATAAGCTAAGTAATGCAACTAAAAATGTAAACTCATAACTCATTATAAATCAACCCGATAGGTTTATCAACATCCCTACTGGAAAACATATCCATAAATCCAAAAGACACAGTCTTCGTCAACTAACAATCATAACAAGTCCCCATGGCAGTGTGGTCGATAGCTCAGCTGATAATGCAACAATACCAAATACAACAATAGACGATCTATTTAACCCTCCAAGCATAACATTTTATTCCAAAGTCCAATGACCCATAATTCAGGAGAATCGCATATCAACAAATCATCACAATAGAATCATAACCATATAGGCACAAGGTGTAGCCAGGGGTAAGACCAATAGTCAGCCTCTCAATAATGATGTACACCAGTATTAGACTGCCCCACTCCAGTAGGCAAGCATCAGAATAGTCATATATATAAATCACATCGTTTGGCTTACTCGTAACATAGGCAGCAACTACTTAGATCCCACCAAGTACACATACTCATAAATATTAGAAAACCCAACAGGGAAAACCCGTAGGTAACTAATCTAATATGGATATTAGGAAGGCATTAATGCATAACCATACCTAAGTCACAACTTATATCACCTTCAAGATCTATATCAAGAGTGCTCACAGCTGATGTACTGACAAAATACAACAATTTTGATGTTTAAAACTTAAGATTTTGTGTGCTCTCAATGTGATGATAGTGGGTTTTATGTGTTTTTGTGTTTGTCTTTGTAGGATGCCATGATTTTGGGGAAAGTTACTAAAATTGCTACAAATTTGCTATTATATGACACACCTTACGGAGCGTAGACCATTCTACGAGCCGTAGAGTGGTTTTATAAGTAATTCCATGAGGGGAAAAGTTTATGAAGTTACTTCTACAAACATGCAGACAAGCCATAGAAGAATGTATGAGTTGTAGAAGAGGTTTCGTGCTCTAAGTATCAGAAAATGAAGACTTCTGAAGTTCATCATATGAAAACCCGTTTACGAGTCGTAAAGGGGTGTTGTAAAGAAGATGTCCAATTTCCAGCAACAATATACGAGACTGTCACTACCCAAGCCTAGGGACTAAATGTGAACGGCGAATTGGGAATCTGAAAGAACCCCAAACAAGCCTCGTAGCATATCATTATACATCCTTGGTCGTGGAAGCAATAAAATACAATAAGTAATAACAAATTGGTACAACCGGGGCTAAGGGAACACTTCAATATTATGAACAACAAGAGTCATGTCAGAACTCATAGCATAAATAGATAGCCTATCCAACAACACCTCTATTACATAGACAAGAGCGGGGGCCAAGACAAAGCAACCGGGCTCACCTTGATAACCAAAGTAAACAATAAAGAAGAGTGTGTCAATACATAATAAGAGAAAATTGGACTAAGATCCCTGAAGTGGAGGACACAACAACTAGCTTAAGTAGAACAGAACTAGCCACATAGAGGAGAAGGATGATCAACTTGTGCATCGGTTCATACATGTAAGCAAGAATATACGTTAGTACAGTTGAATGTACTAAGTATGTAAGATACAATGCAACAAGAAATATGTGACATATTTGATATACATAATTTAAGCAATTAACTAACATATAACAAGATGGCATGCATTAGTGATGCTTGTACTAAAGGCTTCCTTCATATATCATAATACAAGTGTGAAAATGAACCATACTATGGTGGATTGTTGCACCCTACCACCCATTATGATTGAGGTACAAACACCTCAATATGTTACAAGGTATGAACCACTGGAAAAGTTGGAGGATGGTCACACCCTACCTCCCATGGTGCCAACGTACAAACCCCTTGATAGGTTAAAGGATAATGACACCCTACCTCCCATGGTGCCAAGGTATAAACCCCTTGAAAGGTTAGAAGATGGTCACACCCTACCTCTCGTGATATTGAGGCATACCCCTCAATTGGCTATGGTCAATTCAACACAATGTAGGGAAATAACACATATATACTTTCCTTCTTTCATCATCATAACATCATATACATACTCCTTTTTTATCATCATAACATCATTCATAACATACGACATGCACTGAGCCTTCAATTCTACAAGAAACCGTAACCGGATATTTTACCAATCACTTGGCAGGTGTGTAGTGTTAGTCTAAAACTATGCAATTCAAGAATGAAATTATGTGAGAAAATCCATTATAAAACTATCAATCAACACTTTGCTACAACCTCAAGCAATATACATCAAAACCCTTCATCAAATCTTACGATAGACCTTGGTTTCATAACTTTAAACATAGCAAAATAGTCACAAACTCATGAGCTTCAACATAGTGTGCAATGATTTTTATAATAAGATAGACCCAATTATATTTCTACTTTCAATCATACAAATTAGAGTAAGAGGAAGCTTGTGTATCATGGGTGAAAGGAACCGATAAAAGAAACCCACATACTATAGCTTTGGAAATAGACTTTGATGAAGATTGGAGATGAACACTTGAATATTGAAGGAAATCCTTTTTTTTGGATAAGGATTTGAGACTTGAATTTAGAAGCAAAAAAATTGGCTAACTGTTTGAGTGAGTGTTGGGGAATGTTTTGTATTTTGATACAGTTGCTCTAGAATTGGGGTTAGACCTTTCCCCCCTAATTTTGACCCTCTGAACAAAAATATGAAGTCATATTTTTGACATCAATCACGAAGTTTGAGATATATGAAAATTACAATTCTGGGCACTTCTAAGGCACATTTTCAGTCACTTTTTGGGGTCGTTTGAAAATCTATCCTTTGGGAACATTCGTCTCCGAATGTCAAAGTAACATATATGAGATGTGTAAACATGAAATTTCAGCCCACATAGAGATGCAACAATGCACTTAAACATCATTTCAAACATTTCATCATAAATGTAATATCGTCATGAACTGGTCAATTTAATCATAAACATTCCAATATCATGGGATTGAACTTAAAACTTGAGATCAGATGAGGGACTTGGATCAATACCTTAGGCTTTAGTGGAGTGGAGTGGAAAAGGTAAGGATATCACTTTTTCATATCTGCTTCTGCCTCCCAAGTAGCACTCTAAACTTGTTGATTCCTTCAATGGACCTTAACGGAAGCCTTCTTTGTTTCTCAACCTCTTCACTTTCCTATACAAAATTTGAACCTGAACCTCTTCATATAAATTATCCTCAACAACACCTACGATATCAAGAGGCACAATGGCGCATTTGGATCAACCACACATTTCCTCAACATGGACACATGGAACACCAGATGAACCAATTCCATCTCACAAGGCAACCTCAACTCATAAACTACCTTGCCAACCCTCCTCATGACCTCATAAGAACCAATATATCTTAGCCTCAACTTGCCCTTGTTAACAAAATAAACCACACCCTTCATGGGTGACACCTTCAAATACACCCAATCACCAACTTGGAATTCAAGATCCATTCTCCTCACATCGGCATATGAGTTTTCGTGACTTTGGGCCGTCTTCAACCTTTCTCTAATCATCTTAACCTTCTCAAGAGCCTCCATAAAAAGATTTGGTCCCAACAAAGCTACCTCACCAACCTCAAACAAATCAACCGGTGATCTATAATGTCTCCCAGAGAAAGCCTCAAATGGTGCCATACCGGTGCCAAAATGATAGCTATTGTTATAGGCAAACTCAATCAATGAAAGATGATCATCTCAACCACCTTTAAGCTCCAACACACATTCTCTAAGATTATCTTCAAGGGTTGGGATGGTCCTCTCGGCTTAGCCATCCGTTTGAGGGTGGAAGGTCGTAGAAAGCCTAACTCTAGTACCAAGGCCCCTTTAGAAAGATCTCCAAAAATGTGAAGTGAATTGTGCCCCATGATCCAATATGATGGACAAAGGGACCCCATGGAACCTTTCCATGTCATGAATGCACAACCTTGCATTATCTTCATCCCCAAATATGGTCTTAACCAGTAGAAAGTGAGCCGATTTTTTCATCCTAACAACCATCACCCAAATGGAATCAAAACCTTTTCTAGTCTTGGGCAACCCAACCACAAAATCCATATTAATCACCTCCCACTTGCGAGTAGGAATCTCAATGTCTTGGGTTAGGCCACCCATCCATTGATACTCGACCTTGACTTGTTGACAAGTATGACAACCGAAAACAAATTTGGCAATGTCCCTCTTCATGCCTCCCCACCAATACACCTCTCTCAAGTCTCTATACATTTTGGAGGAACCGGGGTGTATAGAATAAGAAGAGTTATGGGCCTCATCAAGGATCCTTTCCACTAAACCATCAATATGCAGTAAATACAACCTACCTTGGTACACAAGGGCACCATCTCCCCCTTGGGAGAAAACCTCTACCTTGCCCTCTTTCACCTAGGCCGTCAATTCTAACAAGGAGGGATCAAGATCTCGTTTTGCTAGCACCACATCAACCAAAGAAGACTTAGAAGCATCAACAACAACCACACCACTATTACCAACCTCTTCCAACCTAACTTCCAATCTAGCCAATCTATGAACTTCCCTAGCTATCTCTTTCTCACTACCAGCAACATGAGCTAAGCTACCCATGGACATCCTACTCAAGGCATCCTCCACTGCATTTGCCTTACTAGGATGATAATGCACACTCATATCATAGTCCTTAAGAAGTTCTAACCATCTCCTTTACCTCAAGTTGAGATCCTTTAGGTGAAGACATATTGTAGGCTCTTATGATCGGTGAACACATCAACATGCATGTCATACAAATAATGATGAGAAATCATCAATCCAAACACAATGGCGGCTAACTTAACATCATAGGTAGGGTAGTTCTTTTCATGCACTTTGAGTTGTCTAGAAGCATACGCTATGACCTTAATATTTTGCATCAACACATAACCAAACCAACTCGATAAGCATCACAATACACAACAAAACCCCTCAAGCCCATCCGGTAGTGACAATATAGGAGCAGACACAAATTTATCTTTCAATGTTTGGAAACTCCTTTCAAATTCATCAGACCACATAAACTTAGCCTTCTTTTGAGTCAATTTTGTCTTAGGAGAAGCAATAAAAGATAACTCATTCACATACCTTTGATAATAGCTCACTAAGCCCAAGAAACTCCTAATATCTTATGGGGTCAACAGTCTAGGCCAATTTCTAATCACATTGGTCTTCTTAGGGTCCACCTTAATACCATCCCCTAACATCACATATCCTAGGAAAGCAACCTCCCTCAACAAAAATTCACACTATTCATATGTTGCATATAATGTCTCCTCCCTCAATCTTTGCAACACATCCCTCAAATGAGCCCTATGCTCCTTCTCGCCGTGGGAATAGATCAAAATGTCATCAACGAAGACCACAACAAAAGAATCAAGGTAGGGTCTGAAGACCCTATTCATTAGGTCCATAAGGATGGCCGGAGCATTGTTCAACCCAAAAGACATCATCACAGATTTTCATAGAGCCCATACCTAGTTCGAAAGGCCATCTTGGGAATATCACACTCCCTCACCTTCACTTGATGATACCTGGACCAAAGATCAATCATAGAGAAATGGCTAGCCCCTTGCAATTGGAAAAAAAAATCATCAATCCTTGTAAGAGGATACCTATTCATGATGGTGACCCTTTTGAGTTGCCGGTAGTCAATACATATCCAAAGAGACTCATCCTTCTTTTTCACAAACAACACTAGAGCACCCCAAGGTGATTGTCTAGGCCTAATAAATCCCTTCTCCAACAAGACCCTTAATTGCTCTTTTAATTCCTTCAACTCCGTCGGGGCCATGTGGTTAGGGGGAAGAGAAATGGTTTGAGTATCGGGGAGGAGGTCTATACCACCAAAAGGAAAGGGACACCAGGAAGGTCATTTGGAAAGACATCAAGAAACTCATTTACAACCGGCACTGACTATATGGTAAGGACTTTGGAGTACACATCCCTAACCCTCAGAAGATGGTAAGACACCCCTTAGAGATCAACTTATGGGCTATAATGCAAGTGATGAATCTACCCTTGACCACCACATCTTGACTTTCCCACTCAAGGATGGGTTTATTTGGATAATAGATTATGACCCTATGGGTTCTACAATTAATAGAAACATAGTAGGCATGCAAATAATCCATCCCAAGAATGACATCAAAATCAACCATGTCTAACTCAACAAGGTCACCAGGCAACACTTTATGCAAAATGCAAATAGGACATCTTCTATAAACATTCGTAGCAAGAATAGATGCACCAATAGGACTAGACACTTCATATGACTCATGCAACAACTCTAGGTCAAGATGGAACTTTTTAGCAACAAAGGGGGTGACAAAATAAAGAGTAGCACCTAGATAAATCAATGCATATACATCAAAGTCAAAGATATTCAATATACCGGTAACAATGTCAGGCATCTCATCAACCTCTTGCCTCTCATACAAAGTATAAAACCGATTGTGCCTTGGGGAACCATCTTGTCGGCCACCTCTCCCTAATGGAATCGCATTAGCACCTTGTGGACGCACCTCCTTACCATTGTTGCGATACCAAGGGTATTCAAACTTTTTTGATCCATCTCCGCACAATAAAACAAGCATTAGTGTCCTTCAAAAATGAGCCACTATGACCCTTACCACACTTTGGAAGACTAACAATAGGAGCCACACCACCAACACCATGAGGCCTTAGGACATCATTAGCAAAGCCCACCTTGGAAACATGAGAAGACCCTTGGCTATGGTGGAACTGGCCACCCCTTTGGAACATACACTCAAAATAGGCCATCTTAGCCCCATGTCTTCTTCTTTTCCCCAATTTCTCCTCCTCTATTTGCTCAGCATAGGTCATCAATCGAGACAAGTGCATGTCACTAATTAGCATGGTGGATCGACATTCTTCACTTACCAAGTCGGAGACCCCTATCACAAACTTATTCATCCTATATCTGGAATCGACCACGAAATGAGGAACATACTTTTAAAGTTAGTTGAACTTGAGGGCATACTCCCTCACACTCAACCACCCGTGTCTCAAATTCATAAATTCCACCAACTTAGCTTCTTTAAGTTCAAGGGGGAAGAACCGATTAAGGAAGGCCTCCTTGAACTCCTTCCAAAGCACCACATTGCCATTTCCCTTCTCTTTCTTCCATTCGTCATACTGTATTTACGCTATCCCTTTAAGTTGGTATGCCGCTAACTCCGCCTTTTCATTCGGCCCAACACCCATGATAGTTAAAATCTAGTAGGCCTCATCAATGAACTCTTTTGGATATTCATCCACCATTGACCCATAGAACACCGAAAGATTCATCCTCATGACGTCCCTTACCCCAGAGGCCAGTGTAGGAGCATGAGGGGCTTGGGCCCCTTGATTTGCTTGATTAGCCACCTATTGTGCAAGAAAGGTGAGAACATCTCCAAGCTCCCCATTGGTCGATTGCTCTTCGGGCGTAGGTGTAACACCCCACAGCCTACAATACTAGTACAATGCAAATGAAACATGACATGGTTTGGACAAATTGACGCTAAATTTTAAAAGTGCTTGCATCTCGTGTTAATGGGCTATATGTGCCTTTAACGCTTAAGAGGGTCGAGTGAATACATGCTTTGTGTCAAATTAAGGAGATTACGACATTAAATAAAGTAAAAGAATTGAGGTGATTGTATGACTTAGAAGCTAGCAGGTGAGTCACCTACTTGCTTAGCTCAAATTTGTTAGTTAAACGGCGATGAGGCTCGACGTCGAATTTGTCTAAGTTCGATTACGAATAAAGTCCGTGTTAAGGGTGTAACTTTGGCCCATGTTTTAGCATCATAAATAGGCTACATTTTCATCCCAAGAAGTATAATAAAAAGGTCCCAAAGACATTACAACACACCTAGCAAATTGGGCCCAAAACTAAGTAAGTGAAAGTTGGAAAATAGGCAGCCCAAGTCCATCAAGTTGGTGCTCCAAAGAGGCCCAAGTTTGAGGGCCAAGCTGGTTGGTAAGCAACTTGATTATGTGTGGTTTAAGATGATCAAAGTGTCAAGGGAAGGTCGGAATAATAACTTTATATAAAGAGCTCCAAAGCTGCTCCTCAAGCCATTGTTCACTTGCACACAAAAAATATCAGATTGCTCTCTAAGTTTCCACTCAACTTTTCTCAACTTTGTGAAGCTGCCAAATGACTCTTTTAAGGTTCTTAGGGAGCCTCTAAACCTTGAAGACAAAGGTAAATAATTAGATTTGTGTATTTACTATGGTTTTATCTTAAAAAACAAGAGATAGATGCTAGTTACGCTTGCTGAAATTTGTTGAACAGATTCTGTGCAGAAAGTTGCTACACCTTTTCCTTTTGTTTTGGTGATTTCCCTATGGTTTGTGAGTTGTATTATGAAGGGAACTTGATTTTATTAACATGGTTGGAGTTATAAACATCACCCTAAGGTTGCTGCCCTGATTTTGTTTTCATTTAACAAGCACGTTTTATCGAGTTATCTTAAGCGTCATATTGATTGGAACTTGCGGGCTGTTGTATGTAAAGCTATTAGCTCACGTCCTTCATGACTTCTTAAGTGATGTTATAGTTCTTTTTGAGGTCTATTTATATGTGTAAATAGTGCTGGAATAGTTTGGTTAAAGTTGGAATAGGTTTGGAGTTATCAGCGTCGAAAGGTAGCGAAGGAAAGTAACGTTATGCTGTTCGTTTTTAGATTGTGTGGAATTGTGATGTGTTGTGATTTGTGGGCTGTTGTAAGGGTATTATGGACTTGAAGTAGGCTGTACATGATGTATACATGCTAATGTGTATTAGAAAATATGATTCGGGACGGAAAGGTTAAAGGAATATGCCCGGGTTTATAAATACCCGCTTGCTGCCGGTGTATTCTTTTCTTATGTGATTGGATTGCCAAGTTGTATCTATTGGCTTCTAATGCTAGTTTTATCCCTTACTATGTTGTATATAAGTATTCGGAGGAAGGAAAGGTTGTTTTGAGATAGTAAAGAGGTCCGACGATGAGGTATGTATGGTTACTTGATTTCGTATCAGTTGGCATCAAACCTAGATCTCTCATTGGTACATAAAGGCGCTTGCCAACTCCGACACGACTATTAACCATGTCTCCACTCTTTTACATGTTTATATGATTCCACACATAGTTACATTCAAACCTACATAGATAATTTGACACCAAGTTACATGAGTTCCTGCTACAGAATAAAGTTCACGAGTTGTTCCATTTCATACGCATTGCATCATT
>JAPFFP010046423.1:0-10994 GCA_026153255.1 Solanum medicagineum
AAGATGGTACATGCAACTTTAGGAATTAATTCCTGCACCTTCAAACAAGAGATGAACCAACACTTAACCATCGAATAATGACCTACCCACTAAAGGACGGGCTTATTAGGAAATTTAGAACCTAACCTTGCTAGTTCTACAATTAATAGAGGCATGACATGCATGTAACCAATCCATCCCAAGAATGATGTCAAAATCTACCATGTCATGTTCAACGAAATTACAAGGTAAGAATTTATGCAGTATGGACACAAGACAACCCCTATAGACTCATTTAGCCACAATGCACTCACCAACAAGAATAGACACTTCAAAGGCTTCATGCAACAACTTGGGACAGACATTAAGTCCATTAGTAACAAAATTAGTAATGAATGAGGGAGTGGCACCCAGATCTAATAAAGCATATACACCAAGATTGTAGATCTTTAAAATACTAGTAACAACGTCGAGTGCCTCATCCACCCCTTGCCTCCGTTGAATAGCATAAAAGGGATTTGTGACATGAATTACCTCCTCTAGGACACATTGTGCCCTTTGGTCACCATGAGCACCTTGTCCTTGAGGACAACCATCTGTACCTTTTTTGGACAATCTGCAATCTTATGGCCCAATTTGCCACACTTGAAGAAAGCACCCATGTCTTTGTAGTACCTACCATCATGAGTTTTACAAGACCTTCCACACTTGGGAATGATTTGGCCACCATTACCACCTTTAGCTCTAGTTTGGGCACCCTATCATTAGCAAATCTTTGACGTTGAGCATCGAAGGACCCTTGGCCTTGGAATTTGTGGCCTTGTTGAAAGCAGCCGCCCTTGGTATCTTGAAACCAACCATCATAATGAGCCCTCTTCAACTATTCACTCCTCTTCTTTTAAGGTTTCGTCTTAAAGTTGCTCGGCATAAGTCATGAGCTAAGAAAAGTTCATATATCCAATGAGCATGGAGTTGACATTCTTCATTGTTCAAGTCGAGCACTCCTAACATAAACTTATTCATCCTTGCCTAGGGTTGGCAACCATGTGAGCAACATATTTTGAGAGGTTGTTGAACTTTAGGGAATACACCCTAACACTCATAGAACCTAGCTTGAGGTTCATAAACTGTGTCATCTTTTTCTCCCTTAGCTCCATAGGAAAGAAGCGGTTGAGGAAGGCAGCCTCAAATTACTCCTAACAGAGAGGCTCTCCATCCTCTCTATGACCCTTCCATAGAACAAACCGCAATTGAGATAGTCCCTTTAGTTGATAGGCCGTAAGTTTTGCCTTCTCCTCCAAACTTACCCCCATAATGTCAAGAACTTTGTACATCTCATGGATGAATTTTTTGGGGATCTTTTTCAATGTTAGAGACATAGAACTCCAGAGGATTCATCATTGTGAAATCCCTCAACCTTGAGGTGGTCTAGGAGCAAGAGGAGTTTGAACTCCCTGGTATGCAATAAGGTGACCATATTCTGGTAGTCGGCATGAGTGATCCGTTCTTCGTCTTGGGCAACTTGTGGAGTCAGAGAAGCTAGTTCACCTTTGAGAGTAGGAGCTCTTTGAGCCACTCGTCTTTGAGGCACGATCTAGAAGAGCAAAAGATCATCCATTAGAATAAGGGAAACCATAACTTAAGTCAAAAATACGACCTAGAATATGAAGAAGTGAATCAATTCTAAAACGCCTCATAGTCTCTTATTCATAGTTGTGGCATGCTTCATAACCATAACAAGACTCTACTTGACACTGTGTGTTGGATTTTCGAGGATCATTTACAAATCTAGTGCTCTCATACCAAGCTTTATCATGACCCAAGCGTAGGGCCTAGGCATGCCACAATGAATAGAGAATCTGAAGGAACCCCAAACAATCCTATTAAGCATTCATGGCATATCATAGGTCGCGAAAGCAAAATTTAAATAGACAACACATAATTCTATGGGAAGTGGGACTTTAGAGTCACGCTATGGGGATGTTATAGGGAAGAGGATTAACATGGATCACACAACACATAAAATCTAATGGGTGGGTACATATGACTCATGTTATGAGGGTAATTAGGGACTTGGGCCTTCCATCTTAATCAAATACAACGAGCATACAACACATAAGAGGGAATAAGGGACTAAGGGAGTCTTTCATAATACATAGAATAAATAATAGTAAAGCTCATAACATACATATTAAAACATCCAACAACACCTATAATACTAATGGGATGGGGGCCAAGACATCTCCCCGGCTATCCCACAAAAGATAATATCCATAATTAGTCAAGTCTTAATTAACCATAAAAGAAAATGGATATTGTCCCCAAATATAGAGGACTCACTAAAAGAGATCTTTAACCAAATTATCTAGCTACGTGGAGGAGGAAGAGGATATATAGGAGCTCCGGTCCTTACATGGGTAGATCATGTATGCAAAATGTTTACATTAATCCTTGAATTTTACTAAGTATGCGGGGTGCAATGTAACAAAGAACATAAGCCATAACTAAACAATATGCATAATCATTATAAATAGATACAAGTGCAATATGCCATGAATGCTCAATTCCTTGGTGAAAATATGCATGAGAAATCATTAAGTCATATAACATATCATACAAAGATGGGAAGGGGTCCTAACTGACAAATAAGACCAAGCAAGCTACTACTTGAAATCTCAATGTTCACTCAAACACAAACTAAGAGTGGTCTACTTTGCCAAGGTAAACTAAACAATCACCTTACAAGAAATCCCATTTTACAAAGCGTTTCATAAACACCTTACGAGAACACCACCCTTTTCGATTAACTTATGATAACAACATTACGTGAACACCACCCTTTTTGGTATTTAATTAATATGTGTTGTATGAGAACACCACCCTTTTTTGGTAAATCATGCAACTCAAGATATATGGGTCCATTAGGTAATTCGAATTCCTATGGTGGCAACATATTTATGGGACAATGGTTATCTATCAAGGTCCTTTTTGGTGCAATGTCCCAATCCCAAGGAATATTCAAATCATAGTTATAGACATATAATTCAAAGAATCATAATATCATAATATTTTCATAGAGTAGCTCATCAAAACCAATGCTTCATAATATCAAAGGTAAGGTTTCATAACTTGTATAACTTTCACAAATATTCTCATATCTCATAGCATGCATAATAACCTTTCTAAATCATATCATTTATAGTTTGAATAAGTTGCTAGAAGGCCCTCAACATCATACAACATTGGCATACATCTTTAGTCAAATCATGGTAGATACATGTGCATAGGTTTAAAACTATGAAATTTAAGAGAAAATGGCAGGGGAAGAGTAAAATTGAATCACTTGAACATTATTCAAAATAACCCACCAAAAGCATAGTAAGACTTGGATAGGGTATCATCAGACCCTCATAAAAAACATAAATTTCACATGGATTTTCAATCCATAATCATTTACAAAGGTAAAACATCATAAATCTCATCATAATATTACCCTGTATAAAAGAGTCCATAAAATTATCCATCAATGTCGATAACTTGAAAATAGATGAGGGAGAGGAATGGTTGAGATTGTGGAGGAAAGGTTTCCACTATTAAAACTCACATACCATGGTGATTTAATGGAGGAAAAGCTGACTTTGAAAGTGAAAAACCTGAACCCTAGCTAGGCCTCTTCTCGTGGAAGTTTTGAAAGACTTGGGAGTATTTGGGAAGGGCTTAGTACTTAGAAATATTTTGAATGAAGAGGAATGCGGTACATTAGGGTTGTATGAGGCTGATAAGGGGGTCTTTTAGGGGTTAAAATGGCATAGCTTGGACTTAGGAAATTTGAAAAAAATCAAAATTGCCTTCTTAATCTTAGAGAAGTAGCTCGCATCTTAGAGTTAATCAAATAGGTCATCAATCCTCTAAAGTGGATACTTATTTTTAATACTCACCTTATTCAATTGATGATAATCTACACACATCCAAAGTGAACCATCCTTCTTTCTTACAAACAATACAAAAGGTGACGGACTAGTAGAGGTGGCAAATGGGTGGATTGGATTGGATTTGGATAGATTGAATATGGATTGAGCCAAAATGGATTAGATCACAATCCATCCATATAAAATATGGGTAAATACGGATTTAGTCAAATATGATTTGGATAAGAATGGTTCCAACCTACTTTGTTCTCTTGAAGCCAAAAAGGATAAAATTAAAGCTAGATTGTTAATGTGCAATTCTAATCACCCTAACCCTACTCCCAAATAAATATTTTTGAAAAAAATTATTTTTTCAACTTTTTTTAATAAAAGTTTGGTTCATCAGTGTACCGAAGTTTTGAGAACCCTACATAGAAATGAAGAACTGAACTTTTGAAAAAAAAATACCTACACCAAATAAAAAAGTCAAATTAGGTTGGTTTGGTTCAATTTTTTAATTTTTCAGTATTTATGCCCCCAATATAAATTAAAAAGATGAATTCTTTTGCCCCCCTCCCCCCACCTACATTGAACTGAAAAAGCAAAGTAGTTTGGTTTGGTTCAAATTTTTGATTATCCGATATTTATGCCCGCCCAAATAAAAATTTTAAAAAAAAGTTTTTTGCCCCCTCCCCAACAACCCCAACACCGAATTGAAAAACGAAATAGTTTGGTTTGGTTTGGTTTGATTTTTTTATTTTCTAGTATTTATGCCCCCGAATAAAAAATTTAATAAAAGTTAAATTTTTTCCCTCCCACTGATGTGTTGTCAAAATACATCACATTTGATGCTGAAACAAGGCATTTTGCATGTTCTTAATGCGACTTTTTATAAATTTTATGTGTTTTTGTGTTATTATTGCACAAAATATAGGTTTGCATAATATTGGGAGAAAATACACATTTTGCTGAAGTACAACACATACAAGCCACCGTACGAGCCGTAGCCGAAGCTACAAGTCGTAGGGTGCCTCGTAACAAGAAACGATGAGCAAAAATAAGAATTTCCAAAATGAAGGCCAGCTATACGAGGCCAGCCTATGAGTCATAGGTCTCATTACAACTCGTATAGGTGGGGTTGTAGCAAGGAATAGTGAGCCAAAAGTTTGGACTAAGTACTGAAGGCCTAGAGTACGAGAAGAGCATATGAGTCATAGCCCAAGCAACGACTCGTAATAGTGGGTCTTAGTAGTCAAGTCCAAAATACAAAGTGCTGATTACGAAACCCCGGTTATGACTCTTAGGCCATCCTACGAGTCATATCTGTGAGACGTAATTGTTGCCAGTTGTATATTCTATTTAATTTTTAGGGTGTTTTTACAAATAGTATAAATAGTTAATGTTAGGGTTTTAGCTGTAGATTTTGAATATTTTTTTCAGATTTGATACTTTGAATATTTTCTCTTGAATATTTTTAGAACATTTCTAGGGTTTATTATAGATTTTCATTTTTTATTTGAAGACCCACTTTTTGGGATTGAAAAATCACATTTTACTAATTTGCCATTAATCCAAGCTTGTGGTTTTCAACTTGAAGGTTTTCTTGTTCTTCATTGTTTTGGGTAAACTTTCGACTATGTATTTTACATTCATTGTTGTTGATTTATCCTTAGCCATGAGTAGCTAAGCATCCACAACTTGGGGTAGTGGGATCCATGAGTAGTTGACTTGAAATAACCTAGACATTGTGCATTTCTTTGATTGGGGTTTTACATGTATTATTTATTTCCCTTTGTTTTGATTGATGTTTGGTGGTGGCCAACACCAAAGCCCGCTTACTATCATGCTTCCGACCAAGGTAGTAATGAATAGTAAAAAGGTTGTAAATGATAGTATTCAATTGATGTGTTCTCATCTAATCAACCAAACCTGACCAAGGAGAGGTTGACTGGGACAAAGGGTAATAGTTAGTTGGCACACCATGTTTGCCGACCAAGCGCCATGGTGAAATTTGACATTCACCTTCACAAGAGGGTTAGAAGAACTTAAGTTACCATCCTGCATGCGAAACCCCAATTAGGGTTATGCTGTCTAGGGTAATTGAGTCAACGAATCTTGGGGAACACAATTCCCAAGTTTCATAAAAATTGAGTGTCTCCTTACATAAATAACATAGTTTTTATTTTTGTTCTACATTTTAAATCACCCAAAACCCCCCATTCTAGAAATTATGGTAATCGATGCTTGAAATGATTTATAGTGGATCTATATACTCAAGCATCATATTCCCTATGGATTCAACCCTAACATTTTGCTATGTGTATTGTTGGCTGCGACTACTTTACTGTTGGAACGTGAACATAAAAAATTACGGCGTCGTTGCTTTGGAATACGACTAGGTTTTTGACTTGATTTCACTATTGGTTAGTTCAAGTGCTAATTTCTAGATTCTCTTGTGTTTTACTTTTATCTTTGTTTTTGTTGCTTAGTTTTGCAGGTTGATTAGCACAATGATCGAGCAAAAGCTTTACATCAGAAGTAATTTGTTGGAAACGTTGCAAAGACGTGTCTTGTTCTATGGGCAAGAGTTTGAAGACCCCCACACCCACCTCTAACATTTTACTCAAACATTAAGGGGGTGCTTGGTACAAGACATCATGGGATGCGATGACTCTTCAAACCTTTCCCCTGACTCTCAGGTGTGAAGCTGCAGAGTGGTGATTGATCCTCCCACCAGATATTTTCTCTAACTGGGTGGAGGTGCAAAGGGTCTTCCTTATGAATTTCTACAAATGGACCAACAAGCAAGAGCTACAAGATAATATTCTCAACTTTCAACGGGTACCGGGAGAATCTTTTGGTGCATCTTGGTAAAGGTATAAGGAGTGTCTAGGGAAGAGGTGGAGCCATGGTCATACTAATGATGTATTAGTGGCAATTTTCTATCGAGCACTAACCTCTAAACAATAATTGTATGATGATGCCTTGTTTTGAAGGGACTATTACGCATTCCTGAGGTAGTCATTTAATGAAATTAGTGAATACATGGATAAACTATCTGCCATCACCCAAATTTACCAGCCACTCTAAGAATGACTAGTGCCATCATCAAGTGCATCAAAGCGAAGCTCAAGTGCTATAAGAAAGGAGGGTGTGCCCAATTGGCTCTGATTACCACCTCAACGATACATCACTGATAAACTCTCAAGGATTGAGCGTATGCTTGAACAAGTGCTTACAAGAACTAATGAGCAAGAAGAGGTTATGCAAAAGATAAAGTTTGATGTCATCAAAGGAAACTACAAAGTGGAACAACAAGCGATAGTAATATAATGACTTGATGATAAGGTTGAGGAACTTTTAACATAGTTAAAGTTTATGCAAAAGGACTAGAGGAGATGTCATAGGAGTGATGAAGAGTACCTATTGACCCATGAGGATGTCTGAGTACTCATGCTGACAAAGTCGAGACACAACGTTAAACAAGGAGCTTCTTGGGAGGCAACCCAAGTTTTTTTATGTTTTTGGATTGTTTTAAGCTAATTTTGGTTCTTTGAATTGTTGGCTAGTAGTTTGATGTTTGTTTTGATGTTTAAGACATAGGATCAGTTGTATTATTTTTGTCATTGGTGTATTTTGAGATATGGTTTGCAGGTATAAATTAAGAATCGAGGATTTGATGAAAATTGCATGTGGAGCAACCTCTATGAGTAGCCTATGAGTCGTAGTGAACACTACAACTCATAATGATTCGTTGTAAAGGGAAACGGTAAGGATTTAAAGTTGGCACACACATTACGAGCCAAACATACGATTTGCATAGTCCCCTATGAGTCGTAATAGGGTTCGTAGTGCCTAGGTATGAATTCTAATTTTTCTAACTGTTGAGGTCTGCTATGTGACCATGATCTATGAGTTGTAGGAGGCCATAAGACTCACAGTCGGTGTTTCGTAGCCCCGATATACAAGTTTTTAATAGGACCCAGTTTGATATAAAAAGGGGTCAAATTCATTTTGACCCCTAAAGCCCTATTTGCTTACCCTAATCTGCACAAAATTGTTCCCTAATTAGTTTTAACTCACAGTTTTGACCCATTTTTCTGGTGACCTATGTTAGTTTTCGACCATTTTTTTCCAACGAGCATTGCAAGTTAGGGTTTCGGCTTCCTCTCTTTTGTCTCACTTTGTCTAAAAATCACTTGTCTTCTCTTAAGGTATGTTCTTGATTAAATTTTGCACACAAAATTTTAATTTTTTCTTTAAATTATTTGATGATTGTGTGCATAGTGATGATGTTGCAAATACCCTTGAGTTATTGGTTGTCTAAAAGTGAGGACAAGGGTTACTGAATAAAATTCCCTAGTGTTTTTTTACAGTTATAAAAGCACTCTTGTTGGACTGTGTACTGATAGAAATTTTGCCATGCCTAGGGTTGATCATGTTATGGAATGGTTGTGAAATGAAACATTGACCATGGGTTCATAGTGAGGTTGGAATTGAGTGGTTGGCTTGTGTTTGGATTGAGATTGATTATTTGGAATACCCTTAGTATGCACTTGTGTTGGATCCTTTTGAACCCCCTGTGTTGCGTCTTGATGTTGAATGTTGTGAGTTTAGGGATCAATTATTGGTGGGTATTAGGAATGCTTGTGTTCTTATTTTGTGCATAAAAGCTTGCTTCAATGCTGGTAGATTGGGTTGAATGAGTTGTGGTTCTTGTGGCTTATTGAAGGCAACGTTGGTGCCTGTTGTTTTTCTAATATGAGTGCTCCCTATAACTCGTAGGTGACCCTTCGGGTCGTAGAGGCCCCTCGTAGGAGGCAGCAGGAACCTATGGGTCCTTGACTTATTCCATACGAGACCCACCTATGAATCGTAGTGCTCACTACAAATCATAGTGGGGGCCTCGAGGGCATGCTGCAGGTTAAATTGAACATTGGAAATTGGTACGAGCCAGTCTACGACTCATAAGCCCTCCTACAAGTAGTACCTATGCCTTGTACCTGGTTTTAGTGTTGTAAATTTTCAGGAACCTGGGTACTACGAGGCCACAATACGACTCGTAGGTCCTCTTATGAGTCGTACCTGTGCCTCATACCTGCAAATCTGTAGCTGGTTTAATGATACTTTTGCAGTGTTTTATTTTCTTAGTGTTTAGTTCTTGTTTCTTTTTGTTTTTCCTACTTTGTTTGTTATTGGACTATGTATGAATGTGGTGCTCATTATGGTCTTATAATGAAAATTTTCAAGTCCTATGGCTCCGAAAACTAGAGAAGAGGCTATCAAAGCCTTGGGACGACGATTGGTGGATTAATCCTCCGAAATCGAACAGTCAGAGAAATTTGTTGAGTTCCACAGAGTCAGAATTGACCCAGAGGAAAATGTGTGTCAAACCAGAGTCAAAACTTCACAGGCCCCAGTTGAAGTGGATAGTCCCTCCTAGTCTGAGGAGGAGGGTAATGGTAATGGGTCTGGTAGTAGTTCATTACAATCAGAGTCTCGTTCTATTGAGGCCTCACATACATAGCACACTAAGACAGAGTCACTGTAGGCATAACTTGTTGAGTGGGAGGAAATAGAGTCACAGCCTCCGGCCGACCCAAGATGGGGCATCCTAGGGATGAAAGCTATATATGACAAGGGAATGGAGCCAAAAGGACAGGGAAAGCCTGTCAGGAAGTTCCATGAGGAGTCGAGGCTGAATGACTCCGGGTTGGATAAGGTTCTAGGTTTAGATGCCGAGATCGACAGACATGGGCTAAGGTGGATTTCAAAGCGGTTGGGAAAGTATGCCCCATAACTAGTCCTGGAATTCTATGAAGGCTACTATGCCACTCTTGTCCGTGATCTTTGCAAGAACAAGAAGGCTGTTGATCAGCCTAGGTTGCAAGACGTTTTAGGCAGGGGTTACATAGTGGATATTTCAAAGGAGAGAATTAGGAGAGTTCAGTTCGGATCGAACTACAAGGTACTTCGTTCCATCACAGAATATGATGATAGAACTGCAAAGATGAGGAAAGCGGTGAGCAAGAAGGATGTTGAGGTAAAACTTAAGCTACACATATTTAACACCCTATAACTCTACGCTTTTATGTATCCATGTTTCAAGCTTCATTTTGTCATGTTTGGGGTGTGTTAGGTTAATGGGAGACTCCTAGTACCTGAACGAGTTCAATACTTTCCTCCAAGTTGAGTTTCGGATGTTCTTTCATGCACGGGTCAACTGTAAACAAGCATAACTCTTAGCACATTTGTAACTGGGGTGGCCCACAATATTTCTGATGAAATCCTTTCGAGTTATCTTTGCAACGAACTTGGTTTCACCTCTTTTCGATGTCGGATAAAGGAGTTATGACCATTCTCATGAGACCCTGCCGTGCAGTGAAGCCCCATAGGCACCCATACGGGCAGTGTGACCTTGTACAAGTCGTTGGAAATGTTTGCGGTGAGGCTAGGTATTGGTCCACGACCAGTGCCATAGGTCGTGTGACTCACCACTAGTCGTGAGGAGGGGCGTGAAGGTGTTTTAAGAGGCTTGGCTAGGCGTGGGTGGTATTGAAAGATAAGGCATGGGCCACGACCTCCTTGTACGGCTCGTGTGAAGGGGTACGAGCTGTGTCACATTGGCTTGTGGTGGGAAGCAACACTTTCTTGTCTAAGTGATGTGGGACGGATCAGTAAACGGTCCATGTAATGCTACACAGTCAGTGAAAATAGCTGTCAAAGTGGCATCGACGCTAACTTTTTCTCAAGTGTTCCAATTCCATTTTTCTGTCTAACTCTTGCCTCATAGACACTCCACACAACCCGTGGAGTGCCACATGGCCAGTGAAGTCTTCAGTAAGATGACACTTTGCAAATTTTTCCATCCGTTCACTAATGGCATTTTCCTAAATGCTAATTATTGTAATGACCCTTTTTGAATTTTTAGGCTATCTTAACCTTCCTAGAAGACCTAAAATCTAATCTTAAGGACCCAATTTCACTACTCTCATCTCAATCATACTCCGAAATCCTATCAAGAGTCTCCATCAAGCCTCAATTCAATTTCAAGGAAACCCAAGAACAAGATTGGATTCCAAGATCATTTCCAAGCCTCCATTCTTC
>JAPFFP010046425.1:0-10993 GCA_026153255.1 Solanum medicagineum
AATCTTAAAGACTACACTTTAGAATAAATTTACATTTGGTCCCAACTTTACCAAATTGAACCAATTAAGGACTTATGCGTTCTAACTTACGGGTTCTAACATTGTTGAGGTTAACTTGACCTATGAGGAGGTTCCGGTTCAGGTTTTCGATAGTCAAGTAAAGAGATTGAGGAACAAGGAGGTGGTATCCGTTAAGGTCCTTTGAAGGAACCAACAAATTGAAAGTGCTACTTGGGAGGCCGAGGCGGACATGCAAAAGTGGTATCCTTATCTTTTTCCACTCCACTCAAGCCTAAGGTACTAATTCTAAGCCCCCTGTGTGATTACCAGTCTTATGTTTTAGCCCCTATTTCATTCATATACATTCATGTTTAAGTTAACAAATTTATGATGATTTTACACATATGTTGAGATTTTGAAAATGGTGTTTTAAATGTAATGTTGCATTCTGTTGGGGCTGATTTATTCTTGATTACTCTTGTTTTGTACATCTCTTTTACATTTGGGGACGAATGTTTCCAAGGGGAGTTATTGCAACGACCCAAAAAAGTGCCCAAAAATATGCCTCGAAATGCCCGAAATTTTAAATTTTATATATCTCAAGATCTATGCACAATATCAAAAATCCGACTTTACATTCTTGTTCAGGGGTCAAAATTAGGGGGAAAAGGGTCTAAACCCAATTTAAGAGCAAATGATTAGCAATTTCAATTTTCATAATTTTTCTCATCCAGAATTGATCCGCGATAGCACCGCGACGCGCAGCTGTCGCGAACATGTGTTATTTTGGCCTCCGCAACAGGTCCACGTCGCAGACCAGACGCGGACCTGTATATTTTGTTACTAGTGATTCCTATCTCGGTCCAAGGCTTTTCAATCTTGGGCCTAAGTGTTCCCAACCGTGTTTTTACCTATACTTAGCCAAATTTCACTCTCATATTACCCATAACATTTTCCAATACTCACTCAAATACTTAGTCATATTTTCACTCCCAAATTCAAGTCCCAAACCCTCATCCCAAGCTAAGGTTCTCCTTCAAGGTTCTTCTTCAAGCTTCAAGTCTCCATCTCCAATCTTTACCAAATTCATCTCCAAGCTAAGGTATGTGGGTTTCTTTCATGGGTTCCTTTCACCCATGATACCCAAGCCTCCTTCTACACAAATTGCATGATTTAAAGTTGATTTAAAAATGGGTCTTGATTATTATGAAATTCACTGCACACTATGTTAAAGCTATGTGATATTGTGACTATTTTGCTATGTTTTGAGTTATAAATCTTTGATCTATTATAAGATTTGAGAAGGGGTTTTGATGTATATTGCTTGAGGTTGCTACAAGGTGTTGATTGATGATTTTGCAATGGATTTTCTTGCATGATTTCATCTCTATATTTCATGATTTTATACTAGCATTACATACCTTCTAAGTGTTTGATAAAATGTCCGGATGTGGTTTCTTGAGAAGTTAAAGGTCCAAAGCATGAGAAATGATATGATTGACTATATGATGATAAAATGAGCTTATATGTATGACATATTCTATATAAAGTGTTGCATTAGACCATGCCCAATTCGGGAGGACTAAGAACCCGGATAACCTAGATGGGGGTTCGTACTCATCAACCTAGGAAAGGGTTTATACTTCTCCACCTAGTGATGGAGAGGCATCATCATTAACCTAGATAGGGGTTCGTATTAATCAAACTAGGGAAGCATTTGTACTTCTCCACCTAGGTGATGGGGCGACATTATCACCAACCTAGTGAGGGGTTTGTACTTCACCACCTAAGTGATGGGGCAACACCATCACTAACCTACCAAGGGGTTTGTACTTTGGAAATCTAGGTTTGTCTCTTCTACACATATGATATCCTATATGAGCATGAGTTACTTAAGCATGTTTTATTTATGCATTGATCATACATGTCATATTGTTATATTATGCCTATTGCCTATTGTTACGCATTTTGATTATGATGTCTAATTCTTGTTGCATTGCATCCTACATACTCAGTAAATTCAAACATACTAACACATAATCTATGCCTACATGATGTCACCATGTAGGAATCGGTGGCCAAGTTGATCATCCTCCTCCACGTGTCTAGTTTTATACTACTCAAGCTAGTTGGTGAGTCCTCCACTTCGGGGACCTTAGTCTATGTTGTTCTTACTATGTATTGAGACATTCTTCTTTATGGCCTATTTTGACTATGAGTGTGAGACCGGTTACTTTGTCTTGGTCCCCGCTCTTATCTATGTATTAGAGGTGTTTGTTGGACATGTTATGTATCCATGCTATAAGAGCCTTGACTCTATTGTTCTTGATATATATGATATGAAAGTGCTTTCCCTTAGCCCTGTTGTCCCACTTTAGTATCTCTTGATACTTGATTTATTGATTCTGCGACCAAAGATGTGTAATGATGTTCTAATAGGCTTGCTTGGGGTCCTTTCGGGTTCCCCTTGAGCCGTGTAACGCCTAGGCCCTAGGTTTGGATCGTGATAGTTGTTAACTGATCAGTGTTTGACACTAATTAGATGACTACTTCTAGAAAATAGGCGTAATATTAGCAAAAGAAAGCATGAGCAAGAGAAGTTATTTTACTTGATTCTAAGTATCTGAGGTTAAGAGAGAGAATGAAAAATATGGGATTTTTGCAATACTTTTATATGGTAGGGAATATTGAAGAATTTTTAAAAATAAGTTGAGTAGTTCTGTAATTTCTCTTAAAACTAAATTAATAAATATAACACAAGAACCAAAAGGCAAAGTTTATTTAATAATTTAGGAACCAAAAGTAATTTATCCCATATTAATATAGATATTTCATTCACTCATAATTACAACTTCCATTCATGCATAAATTGCAGTTGATCAAGTGAAGGACCAGCAAAAAAACCATCTTTTTGTACTTTCCAGTAACAAGTATGGATATCAGAATCAGAACAAATATATAACAACTCTTTTTTAAAAACATCAAACACATTTTGTTTTTCACCCCACCAAAAATGACAAAAATAGAGAGTACTTGCGATAAAATTCATTTTAAACTCAAAATGAAAATCATCGCCTACTTTAAGAATATGATATCCAAAATCTTTGTCTCCAGATGCACAATGATGCCACAGAGGTACATCATCATTGGGAAGAGCATTGAAAATAAGAACTTCATAAGGATGGACATGAGATATCGATGTTGCTGAACATATATTAACGATATATAAAATAATGAGCGAAATACGCAAACTTTCGATGCAACTCATTATAAATTTCTTTGTAATAATCTTTTTCTACTTTAGGAGGTTTATATAGGGAACTAGGAATGAAGAATTAAATAATATTCTTCCTTTATTGAAATCTAGATAAGATTAAGTTTATTTCCTATATATATAGATACACATATAGATATAGAGTCATTTAATTAAATATTTTAAAAAAATCATTAAAGTCAGTTTTAATTTTTTATCCTTATATGGTTGTTCAATGTATTGAGAAGATCCTATTAAAGTCACATTTCAAATTTTATTCCTTATGGTCATCCACGTATGGAAAAAATTTCACAAAGTCATTTTTATTTTTTTCTCTTTATATGGTCATCTAATGTAATGACCTCGGAGGTCATTTTTAGCATTTTCGACCAAATTACCATTTTATCCTTCCCATAGGTTATCTTGGATCATTTTTGGTTGAGTCTAGAAGTCGGGTTTTGAAAATCTTGTTTATTATATGTCATGCCCCGAGAGGGTACCCTTGCAATGACCGACACTTGAAGAATCATTGTTGATTCCCCAAGAGAACCACCTGGACTCATCATCACATCGACTCAAAAGCGAAAGTAATACTCAAAATAAAAGTTATTAATAGATAAGTATAACTCTTATGAAATAATCTCCAATGAACAGGTTTGAAAATAAACAATAATAAAAAAATCCTCTACTCAATGTCTATGAAGTCTCTACTTGACAATCTAGATGGTACTATGGCTTGCCATGGATACCCTAATCAAAGAAATAAAATACTCTATAAAATAAGAAAAAAATAAAAAGGCTCCTCTGAAAGGCAAGTAGGGGTTACCAACTCTGAGAATACACTAAACTGGACCTCAATGATGCGCGGGAGGAAGTCCTTTATCACTTGTATCTCAATCATAAAACGATGCAAGTCCAAATGAACGTCAGTATATGGAATACACTGGTGTATAAAATAGCTCAAGAAATGTAAAGCTCAAACTCACTCACCCTAACTCAAATAACTCATAACTCATATAAATAAATATGCAAGTTTAAAGCAAGTCATGCTTTTTAATATAGACTCAATAGAAATAAACTTAGTTTAGAAATGTTATGCTTAATCAGTTTTTGCTTAGAAGTTTCTCTTAACCGATATCCAATCTCACCACCTTTAGTTTGGTGATGCACAACAAAGGCGACGTCGCTGCCACGCCTGTCCAAAACTTTCCAAGTTAAAGGACGATCAACTCTCTCATGGATCCATAATAAGTGTCCATCTTTTGGGACAAGAGTCACCATAATATGCTATACGACTTTCCTACCTGGCAATATAGTTCTATGAGTTAGTGTAGTTATTTATTCGCTCCCAGCTCGGTGCTCGATACTCTCCCAAGACTAAAACATGCTCGACTCGTCAATCAACTAAAATCTCAATAACACTCAATAACTCAAAGCTCAACCTCATTAGGTTATCTCAACACAGCTCATCTCAGTTTGTCATTAATCTCAGTCAGTCAAGAAAATCAATGAGACTCAACTCGGACTCAGATAGTCATTCAGCCTCCCTTAATAGGACTCATCATGTAGTGTAAGTAAAATGCATAAAAGTACATGTGATTAAATTACAACATGTTTCTCATGTTCAATTATGCTCAGGTTACTCAATTCAGGTAATCACACTCAAATCTCAACTCAATCCATGTACAGAATTTCACAAATGTCATGTAGTTTAGGGTTTGTGCAATTAAGTATGGAATTACATCTCAATTTCATATTGGTAGTTATGCAATGCAGCAAGTATCTCATACATCATCATTAGAATTCATAATAAATGCAGTAATTTCAGTATTAGAATAATAGGATTTTCCAAATCTCAACTCTTATTCTCAATTTCAACTCAAGTAGGTGCAAGGGCGTGTAAACGAACATAGTTCCACACTTCAGTATGCCAAGAAGAAATCAAACTTCAGTCGATCCTTGCATTTAAACTTGAAGCCCTCACTTTTCTCCCTCCTCTGGTGCTCTCAAAAATTCCTAAGCGTGAATGAAAGGTAAAAATACGCTTAGGGTTTTGTTTTAGGAATTTGATTAAGTCCAAAATGTCTAAGAATTGGATTAAAAGGGAATAGGAATAGACAAAAATACCCTTCTTAAAAACTGTCTACAGGATCTACGAGATCATGTCTATGGGTCGTAGATCTTTTTATAGGCTATAGATAACCTCTCGTAGGTAAGGGTCCGAAAGTTTGAGTTACAGGAATTTGGCAGAGAATCCATGATACCTCTTTTATGAGTCGTCTGATAAATCATAACTCAATATACTAAAAGTTGATTTTTGGAACACCAACTCATGAACCAAATCAACAGGTCATGGATTATTTTACGGGTCATATGTTGTTTCGTATGTAGGCCTTAGACTTAGAAAATTTTACCAAATCACCTGGGATTGATGAGGCCTCTTCTCTAGGCAGTAGATCACTCTACGGGCCGTAGATGGCCCTCATGATTTCTCTTCTAGTAACTTTTTTCTCAGTTTTCTCTATGAATCTACTTGCACTAGGTAGAAAGAATTAGGGGGTGTTACATCACCTCCCCCTTGGGATCATTTGTCTTTGAATGAAGAAAAATCTAGGAAACCTAGTTAATACACAAATCTCCCAATGGACTCCAACAATCAAACAATTATCAGCTCACTCATGCAATCAATCAATCAAGAAACTCAATAAGTAAAACAATTAAAAGTCAACATATCAAATCAATCACTTGTATTCTAGAGCTCTATCGTCTATTAAACTCAGAATGGAAGGAGAAC
Organism: Solanum medicagineum; assembly: GCA_026153255.1. Taxonomy (NCBI): domain Eukaryota; kingdom Viridiplantae; phylum Streptophyta; class Magnoliopsida; order Solanales; family Solanaceae; genus Solanum; species Solanum medicagineum. Next base: position 6,048 of record JAPFFP010046425.1, read on the forward strand.
TCAAGGAATAGGAATTCAAGAATTTAGAAGGAAATCATTACCATCAACTCTCTCATCATCAGCAGGCAGGAACAAATAAGGGCACTTGGGCTTTATATCCTCCTCCGCCTCCCAAATAGCTTCTTCCACAAATATTTTTCCACAACACTTTGACAAATGCAATCTCTGTGGTGCTTAACTTGCAAACCTGGCGATCAAGGATTTGGACAGGAATCTCCTCATAGCTCAAGTTATCTTTTACTCTAATACTCTCAACAGGCACAACCAATTGTGGGTGCTCCAAATACTTTTTAAGCATGGAAACATGGAAGACTGGGTGGATGGCCACTAACGCGGGTGGTAGCTCTAACTCATAAGACACCTTGCCCACTCTCTTTATGATCTGATAAGGGCCAATATACCTTGGACTCAACTTCCCCTTCTTCCCAAATCGCATTACACCCTTCATAGGTGAAACTTTCAAATACACCCTATCATCGACCTTAAACCCTAGGTCTCTTCTTCTAACATCGGTGTAGGATTTCTTTCAACTCTATGTAGTCTGTAACCTTTCTCGAATGATCTTTAATTTATCCATAGCTTGATGAATCAAGTCTGGTCCAATCAATTCTGCTTCTCCTACCTCGAACTATCTGATTGGTGATCTACATCTCCTTCCGTAGAGTGTCTCATATGGGGTTATCTGAACACTCGAATGGAAGTTGTTATTGTAGGCAAATTCAATTAGAGGCAAGTGGTCATCCTAATTACCTTTGAAATGATGCAAGATCTCAACATATCCTCTAACGTTTGGATTGTATGCTCTACTTGGCCATTAATTTGTGGGTGGAAAAACAGTGTTAAGGTTCACCTTCGAATCTAAGCCCTTCTTAAAGGATCTCTAAAACTGAGCAATGAATTGGGCTTCTCTGTCTGAGATTATAAACAAGGGGACTCTACGCAATCTAACAATCTCCTTTATGTACAATCGGGAATAATCCTCCGTAGAGTCATCTTTACTGCCAAAAAGTGAGCAGATTTGGTCATTCTGTCAACTATCACCCAAATCAAATCGTGTTGTCTGCGAGACCTCGGTAAACCTGTGACGAAGTCCATATTAATCATCTCATTTCTATTCTGAAATCTCAAAGTTCTGAGCTACCCCATATGGACTTTGATGCTCAACTTTCACTTGTTGGCAGTTTGACACTTGGAGACAAACTCAACAACATCTCTTTTCATTCCACACCACCAATAAACCTCCCTCAAATTGTGATACATCTTAGTCGATCCTGGGTGAATGGAATATCTAGAATTCTGAGCCTCTGCCATGATCCTCTCTCTAATACTATCAACATCTTAAACATACAATCTGTCGGTACTTCAATACTCCATCTCCCCCTTTAGCAAAAAGACATCACTTTCTATTTATGCACATCTGCTTTCAACTGCAGCAAGATAGGGTCTTGATCTTTCTTCTCCTTTACCTCCAATACTAGAGATGATGCAGTCCCATTATGCATAAGTACCTTGCATTCACCCAGTTAGTCTAGTTGAACTCTCAATCATGTCAGTCAGTGAACCTCTTTAGCCAACTACTTTTTATCTTCCTCGACATGGGAGGTACTTTCCATAGATAACTTGCTAAGAGCATCAACGACCACCTTAGCTTTACCTGGATGGTAGAAGATACTCATATAATAGTCTTTGAGTAGCTTAAGCCATCTCCTCTGCCTCAAATTAAGCTCCTTCTAGGTGAAGACAAATTGCAGGCTTTGATGTTCTATGAAAATATCAACGTCACGAAGTAGTACCATAGTTTGAGAGCAAATACCACTGCTGCCAACTCCAAGTCATGTGTGAGATAATTCTTCTCATGGACTTTAAGTTGTCTAGAAGCATAACAACAACTTTACCTTTATGTATTAACACTCATCCCAATCCCACTCTCGAAGCATCGCAGTAGATGAAAAACTCGTTCATCCCATCAAGTAAGGTCAAAACTGGGGCAGTAGTCAACCACGTCTTCAACTCTTAGAAACTCCCCTCACACTCAGCGGACTATTGAAACTTAACCTTTTTCTATGTCAGTCTAGTTAATGGTACAGATATGAAAGAAACTCCTTCAACAAATCTGCTATATCAGCCAACCAATTCTAGAAAACTTCTTACATATGTCGGTGAGGTTGGCCTAGCCCAGTTCTTAGTTGCCTCAATCTTTTGAGTATCCATTCAAATGTCATCGCCTGAAACTATATGGCTTAAGAATGCCATAGATTTGAGCTACAACTCACACTTTGAGACCCTCACATATAACTCATTATCCTTGAGCATCTACAAAGCGATTCTGAGGAATCGGCATGCTCCTCCTTATCTCTAGAATATACTAGAATATCATTAATAAACACGATCACAAATATGTCAAGATACTATTTGAATACTCTATTCATCAAGTCCATGAAGGTTGCAGGTGCATTTGTCAACCCAAAGGACATCACCAAGAACTCGAAGTGACCAGATTGGGTTCAAAAAGTCGTCTTCAGGATGTCACATTCTCTCACTTTCAACTGGTGATAACCTGATCGGAGGTCTATCTTAGAAAAAACAGTGGCACCCTAAAGTTGGTCAAATAAGTCATTGATCCTCGGAAAGGGGTACTTATTCTTGATTGTCACCTTATTCAACTAGCCGTAGTTAATACACATTCTAATGGAACCATCCTTCTTTCACACGAACAAGACTGGAGCACCCCATGGAGAGACACTCGACCTTAAAAATCCCTTCTCTAGCAAATCTCTCAACTACTTCGTCAACTCTTTAAACTCTGCAGGGGTCATTCTATATGGTGGAATAGAAATAGGTTGGGTGTGAGGAAGAATATCAATTTCAAAGTCAATCTCCCTATCAAGAGGGACTCTGGGCAGATCCTCAGGAAATACATCAGGGAACATGCTCACGATTGGGATGGACTCAAGAGTAAGAGACTCAACATAATCATACTTAACTTGCATGAGATGATAGATACATCCCTTAGAGATCAGACTTACCTTGCTCAAGAAAGCACTATGAAAGGATCTCAAATCTACCAGCAACATATAGTGTCACAAAGGAATAAGTTGCACCCTGATCAAGTAAAGCATAGTAATGAAATCACAATATCTGGTATGACCTCTTGGTCTTGTCGGTTCCCCATCACATATAGATGGTTCTTCCCACTGCCTGTCCCTGCTGGGAGGCCACCGCCTAACTTCGTCGAAAAAATTCTGCTAATCGGAGAATTACATCTAATTGCATCAAACTCCATCGCTTGGAGGTTGTATATAACAAACATTGTTCAAACTCCACCAATCAAAGGCTGTATATAGCAAACACTGTCCAAACTCCACTAACCGGAGGATGTATATAGTGAACATCTTCAATAGGCTACACATCGCATACGCCATTCAGACTCCACCAATTGAAGGATGTATATATAGTAAATACCATCCAATCTCTGCTAATTGAGGATTATACATAGCAAACATCATTCGAACTCCACAATTTGGAGGTTTTACATATCCAGCATTGTCAAGATTCTGCCAATTGAAGCCTGTATATAAGAAAAAGAAGCGAAACTCCGCTGGTCAAGGACCCCAATATGACAATGCCATCAAAGCTCCATCGATCAGGGGCATGCATGTTAGCAACCTTGTCATACACCTGTAGTTAAATTTTATACTTCGTACTGCTAGATATAAGCATTAAATTACAATCTCTCCCTTAGTCGGAGGCTTTACATTACAAGTCTTGCAGCGCCAGATACAGGCTTTACATTATAATTTCCTCGCCAGCTAGAGGCTTTACATTATAAATATTGCATCGACAGGCATTCCATTGCAATCCCCCTGCCAATCAGAGGCTTTATTGTTAGAACCCGAAATTAGCTAAGTGGAGGTCAATTGCCATTTGGGAATTTTGTTGTGGACGTAGTATATTTTAAACTTAAATAAACTTATGGTGCGTGATTATGGAATCAAGTGAATTTGGCGGGTATAATTAAGTTGAAGTCGGAAGTCCTTAATTGGATTAAAATAGAAAAGTTTGGGACTTAAGCGCCAGATACAGGCTTTACATTATAATTTCCTCGCCAGCTGGAGGCTTTACATTATAAATATTGCATCGACAGGCATTCCATTGCAATCCCCCTGCCAATCAGAGGCTTTATTGTTAGACCCCGAAATTAGCTAAGTGGAGGTCAATTGCCATTTGGGAATTTTGTTGTGGATGTAGTATATTTTAAACTTAAATAAACTTATGGTGCGTGATTATGGAATCAAGTGAATTTGGCGGGTATAATTAAGTTGAAGTCGGAAGTCCTTAATTGGATTAAAATAGAAAAGTTTGGGACTTAATTGGGTAATAGGCTAACTAGAAGCCCTTATGATGCAAATTTAAAAACATGGTTGCCTATATATATACCCCCTCTTATTCAAAAAATGAAAGAAATATTTCATTAGTCTTATACTTAGCAAATTTTGAGGAGAGGAAGAAGAAGAGAAGAAGAAGAGAAGAAGAAGAAGAAGAAGGGGAAATTAAGAGAAACCAAGTAAGTGATTAATCCTTGTGTCGATATCTCTTAATTAGCTTAGTTATTAGATTGGTTGGTTGTGATTTGGTGTGTTGGAAACCCAGGAACATATATTGATTGGGGTTGAAGTAATAACATATACATATGGAAATATACCCTAGAATGTTTACTATACGTATATAACCATGTTGGAACGAAGCTTGAACCGAAAGGAGACGAAATTGAAGAAGCAAATAAACAACCAAAAAAAAAAAAGGGAGATTGGTGAACAGTGGCAATCCCTCTCGGGTTGCTACAGTAAACTTGGACAAAATTGGTTTTTTTCGGCTTATCGGGAAATTGTCGGTTCTAGGGTGGTATGTTGAGGTTCCTAAGTATTGTGGTATCTTTGGTTTGGTGG
>JAPFFP010046426.1:0-10993 GCA_026153255.1 Solanum medicagineum
CCTAGTCATATGCATTCTCTTTTGGCTTATTATTACTGTTTATCTATTTTAAGGCATGCTAAAGGTACAAACCCCATATGATAAGTATAGTAAGCATATAGTACAGGTTGATTCTCTCGGGCCTTATCGGCAACGGGTGCCAGTCCATCCTAACGGGACTTGGGGTGCGACATGTTATTTGTACGCAAAAAGGATGGCACCTTGAGAATGTGTATCGATTATCGACAATTGAATAGGGTGAAAATTAACAATAAATACCCCCTCCCCAGGATTGATGATTTATTTGATTAGTTACAGGGTGCCAAGTGCTTTTCAAAAATTAATTTGAGACCAGGTTATCACCAAGTGTGGGTGAAGGAGAAAGATATTCCTAAGGCTTCTTTCAGAATGTGCTATGGTCACTTTGAATTTCTAGTTATGTCCTTTGGGCTAACGAATGCACCAACAATTTTTATGGATTTGATGAACAGGGTATTCAAGCCATTGTTGGATGTGTTTGTGATAGTGTTTATAGATGAAATTTTGGTATATTCAAGGTCAGAAGAGGACCACACAGTTCAGTTGCAACAGGTGTTACAGATTCTTCGTGATCGACAGTTGTATGCCATGTTTTCTAAATGTGAAATTTGGCTAAAATCAATGGGATTCTTGGGTCATATTGTGTCTAATGAGGGAATAAGGGTTGATTCATAAAAGATAGAAGCAGTGAAAGATTGGCCAAGGCCAACAACACCCACGGAAGTCCGGAGCTTCCTAGGCTTGGCAAGTTATTACAGGAGATTTGTTGAAGGTTTTTCTTCTATTTCTGCACCCCTAACAAAGCTGACATATAAGGCAACCAAGTTCCAATGGAATGATGCGTGTGAAAGAAGCTTCCAAGAGCTGAAAAATAAGCTAACTTCTGCGCCTGTGCTAGTACTTCCAGAAGGCACTGAGGGGTATGCAGTGTATTGCGATGCTTTAGGAGTTGGCTTAGGGTGTGTACTGACACAATATGGTAGGGTAATTGCTTACGCCTCTAGATAACAATGACCGTATGAGAGAAACTATCTAACACATGATCTTGAGCTAGCAGCGGTTGTGTTTGCTTTGAAAATATGGCGCTACTATTTGTATGGGGTTCACATTGACATATATACTGATTATAAGATCTTGCAGTACATCTTTAAGCAGAAAGACCTAAACTTAAGACAACAGAGGTGGCTAGAGCTAATAAAGGATTACGACGTTGATATACTATACCATCGAGGGAAGGCAAATGTGGTAGCCGATGCTCTGAGTCGTAAGGCAATTATGAATGTTGGTTGTCAAGCTATGGTAAGATAAGGAGTGGCTAAGGACCTACGTTAATTAGCCAATCTAGGAGTTCAACTTCTTGAAACTCCAAAGGAAGGGGTTATTGTGCATAATGCTGCAGAGTCTTCATTAGTAATGGAGGTGAAAGAAAAACAGTTTGAGGATCCTATTCTATGACAGCTTAAGGAAAAGGTAAGTCAGGGTACAGTAAAGGGCTTTGATCTTTCGAAAAAGAGTTCTTTACTGCCAGAATAGATTATGTGTGCCTGATATTAATAGATTAAGAAAGAGGGTAACAGAAGAAGCCCATCATTCCCAATATTCCATCCACCCAGGATCAACTAAGATGTACCATGACCTGAAGGGAATGTTTTGGTGGGGTGGCATGAAAAAAGACCTTGTAGAGTTAGTGGCTCAATGTCCAAGTTGCCAATAGGTGAAAGTAGAACACCATAAGCCAGTAGGCTATATGCAGTGTATAGAACTTCCAACGTGGAATTGGGATATGATCAATATGGATTTTGTTATAGGTCTGCCTCGCTCATTTGAGAAGTTTTTGACTCCATATGGGTAATAGTTGATAGACTTACAAAGTCAGCACACTTCTTGCCAGTCAGGAGTAATTATACAGCTGAAGAAAATGCCAAGCTATACCACAAAGAGATAGTCAGGCTGCACGGAGTCCCAATTTCCATTATATCTGACCGAGGAGCTCAATTCACTACAAAGTTTTGGCACTCCTTCCAAAGGAGTTTAGGGACACAAGTGAATTTGAGTACAACTTTCCACCCTCAAACAGAAGGTCAAGCAGAACGCACCATTCAGACACTTGAAGATATGTTGCGAGCTTGTGCATTGGACTTTAAAGGTAGTTGGGCAGACCATTTGCCACTTATTGAGTTTTCCTACAACAATAGCTACCAGGCGAGTATCAAGATGGAACCTTACAAAGCTTTGTATGGGAGGAAATATAGGTTGCCAATTGGATGGTTTGAAGTGGGTGAAACCACCTTACTTGGGCCAAATCTAATACATTAAGCCATGGAAAAAGTTAAGGTAATACATCAGCGGCTAGAAATAGTCCAAAGTCGTCACAAATCATATACGGATGCCAGGAGGAGAGAACTAGAATTCTCAGTAGGCGATTGGGTATTTTTAAAGGTATCTCCAATGAAAGGGGTTATGAGATTTGTAAGAAAGGAAAACTGAGCCCACGTTATATAGGACCATATCAAATTATTAAGAGGTATGGGCAAGTTGCATATGAACTAGAGCTACCCCAAGAGCTTTCCATGGTTCATCTAGTTTTTCATGTCTCAATGCTTCGAAAATGCATAGGTGACCCATCCCTTATCACTCCTATTAAGGATGTGCAGGTTTCATAAGATCTCACCTATGAAGAGGACCCTGTTTCCATTCTTGAACGTCAAGTTATGAAGCTAAGAAATAAAGAAATAGTTTCAGTAAAAGTACTTCGGAGAAACCAGCAAGCCGAAGAAATAACATGGGAGGCCGAGGACGCGATAACATCAAAGTACCCTTACTTATTTGAAGCTAAAGAGGATGTCCAACATGAAGGATTGGGACACTTATAGCTACGTGTTATTGAATACTCAGTGTGTTGTCAAAAGTTTGTGTAAGTAAATATTTAAACTTGGTTAAGCTATCCAATTGTTCTATATTCGAGGATGAATGTTCCTAAGGGTGGAGGATGTAACACCCCATGCCTTACAATACTAGTACAATTCAAATGAAACATGATATGGTTTAGTCAAATTAGTGCCCCTTTTTAAAAGTGCTCGAATCTTATGTCATAGGGGGATATGTGCGTCTAACGCTTAAAAGGATCGAGTGTATACATGTTTTGTGTCAAATTTAGGGGATCATGGCCTTAAATCAAGTAAGATAATTGAGGTGCTTGTAGGACTTAGGAAGCTAGGAGGTGAGTCACCTACTTGCTTAGCTTAAATTTGCTAGCTAAACGGAGACGAGGCTCGACGTTGAATTTGTCCAAGTCCGATTATGAATGAAGTCCGTGTTAAGGGTGTAATTTTTGCCCATGTTTTAGCATCATAAATGGACTATATGTTCAGCCCAAGGAGGGTGTTAAAAGGGCCCAAATACATCACAGTTTCTTGGATACTTTAGGCCCAAACAAAGTGAAGAAAAGTTGGAAAATAGGCAGCCCAAGCCCATCAACTTGGAGACCCATTTAGGCCTAAGTGTAAGGGGCAAGCTGCTGAATAACTAGCTTGATAATATATAGTATTATGTGGTCAAAATTTCAAAAGAAAGGAGGCAAAACTAGTCCTTTAAAAAGGGGTTATTAGCAACAACATTTATTCACTCTTAGAGTTGGAAAAATTTCAGCTTTCACAATTTTCTCTCTACACTGTCTTAACCTAGCAAGCAAACCACAAGAATACTTCTAGGGTTCTTGGAGAAGCCGTACACCTTGAAGGTAGTGGTAAGTAAGTTTACACATGCTTTCAGTATGGTTTTCTTATGAAAAACAACAAGTATATGCTAGTATATTTGTGCTGGAAATTTGGGATAACATGTACTTAGAATGTTGTTGCACACTTGCCTTTTGTTTAAGTGACTTATCTATGGTTTGTGGGATGTTATTAATATGGTTTGAGGTATAAATATTACCCTAAGGTTGCTGCCCTGATTTTGGTTTCATTTAACAAACGCATTTTATTGTGTTATCTTAAGTGTAATGTTGATTGGAACTTATGGGTTGTTCGATGGAAGGTTATTGGCTCACATCCTTCATGACTTCTTGGGTACTGTTCAAAGACTGTTTTTGTACTGTTTGTATGTGTTAATGTTGCTGGAACAGTTTGGTTAAAGTTGGACTAGGTTTGGAGTTGTCGACGTCGAAATGTAGCAAAAGGAGGTAACACTATGATGTTCATTTGTAGGTTGTGTAGAATTGTTATGTGTTGTGCTTTGTGGGATGTTATAAGACTGTTGTGTCACTAAACCAGGATGAACATGATGTGTATATTTGAATGTGTGTTAGAAAATACGATTAGGGGTGTAAAGGTTGAAAGAATACGCTCGGGTTTATAAATACCCGCTTGCTGTCCGTGTATAGCTTTGTTATGTGATTGGGCTGCCAAGGTGTGTCTATTGGCAATTAGTGGTAGTTTTATCACCTACTATGTTGTAGATAAATATTTGGAGGAAGGGAAAGTTATGTCGAGGTAGTAACGAGGTCGTGCAACGAGGTATGTAAGCCTACTTGATTTTGTATTACTTGGCATGAAATCTAGATTCTTCATTGGCACATAAAGGCACTTACCAACTCCAACACAACTATTAACGGTGTCTCCACTCTTTGACATGTTCACATGCTTCTATACATAGTCACCTCCAAATCTTCATACATACATGGATACCAAGTTACATGGGTTCTTGTCACTAAATAAAGTTCGAGTTGTTCCATTTCATACGCATTTCATTATTTGTGTAACGTACTCTTTTCATTGTCATATTGTCTTGTAGGATAATCTACACATCACATGCTACATATATAGTCCTACAGCTCCAATATTGTGACCACCAAAAGAACTATCTCAAAGGTAATTAGCCTGAGAGGTGGAAGAATCACCAAGCTAGGGACAATTCTGATACGGGTGGTAGACCGAGGGGTTAAGGAAGAACCTAGATAGGGACGATCCCGATACAATTTTACCACATTAGTTGGTCATTTGTTATATGTTGTGCACATATTATACAGTAACGGTAAAGTAATATAAAGAACATAAAGTACATGATCCCAAAGTATAACCAAAGGTGGTCTCTAATCTTGCACCAGTGCATGGTTTCATTTAAGTTGTTACTTCATGTACAGTATGTCCTGTCTTACATATCCACTACATTATCCCATACTGATGTCCCTTACGAGGGACCTGCATTTCATGCTACAGGTACAGGTGCTAGTAGATCTCCCCAGTAGGAGTACAGGATATCTAGCTGCTGCTACCAATCTCCAGTTTGATTCGGGGCTTTGTGTATGTCTAGAGCTTATATGTTTACATTGTACAGTTAGTTGAGGCGGGGCCTGTCTCGACCCTTGTCAGATACTTTCTCTTATCTAAAGGCTTTGTAGGCTATGTAAATCAAAGTATGGTCATGTCTTCAAACACCGTGTCCCCAACGGGCTAGTCATATGCATTTCCTTTTGGCTTATTATCACTGTTTATCTTCTTAAAGGCATGTTAAAGGTAGAAATCTCTTATAATATGTATAGAAGGCGCATAGGTACAAGTTGGTTCCCCTGAGCCTTATCGACAACGGGTGCCAGTCGGCCCTAACGGGACTTTGGGGCGTGACACACTTCTATATTAATCTTTTTGTTCTTTGGGAGCCTGGCTTGCTCTCATAAAGTTGTAATAAGACTCAAGAATGGCAAGGAGGTTTGCCCCTGTTTTGATCTAGAAAGGATCTCTGAGGCGATGATTGATCCAAGATTCTGCTCCTTTTTGTCCATGATACAACCCACTAATGCGGCTTTAACATGACGTAGTATAGATTCGTTCTGAGAAGGCATCAAATTACTGGAACTCAAACCAGTAACATGCAGGTATATTGAGCTCCTTCTTTCCAATGGTTGCCCCCTCTTTCAACCATGAGAGGGATGGAAGCCCAATTAGTAGAGCTAACCATGATTTGATATCTTCAAAGGTTTGAAGCTGCAATAGATCTTTCAAGAAGCTCAGACTCTGAAATATGCAACCCAAACCATCATTAATTTCAGTCTCTCCACATGGCACTTACACACCTTGAACCTCTGCCACATCCAGGGCTTTTGATATAGTTGGTACCCTGCTTCTTCTCTTTGGAACAACTTGGCCATACAATTCATAGAATTCACGCGTAAGACTAGGCACATAAGGGTCCCAAGGTTTTGTAATGCTCTGAAAGTTACGGAATTTAAGCACTTCCAACACTTCTGGGTACCGATCAGTCAATCTTTATATTGATAGCTATGTTTGCTCCACGATTGCGGTCTGCCTTTTAGCCTTGAGCCTGTTTAAAAACTTTGGGGCTGTGACTTCCCGATTTTTCTGGAATGCCTGTGAGATAGCGTCATGCAGGGCTTCAATTCTGTACTCACCTTTATGCCTCTTTGGGTTGGACTCCCTTGGCAAGGGTGAAGGCCATGTCAATTTGGCTAGTACATGCTTTCGCTCGGTCATTCTGCACAATTGACTTCAACATTCTTTTGGGAAGCATTTGACAAACAATCTGGAACGACATTTGATCAAATGAAAGGCATCATAATAGGCTGGTCATTTAGACTATGTATCATACTCGGCGAATCACCAAGCTGATTTGGTGGTCAGAATGAACGTCATATTGTTGCATAGATTTCAGGCTTGGGGATACTACTAGTTTCGGCGATACTCATGCCCAAAATGCGCTCCGCAGATTTGATTCGGTGACAAAGAGAGTTCACCGCCAAAATTTACAACGGTCCCTCAAGGAGAACAACCAAATAAGGCGGTGTACGTGTTAATTGGGCGTATCACTGCACTTAGCTAGTCAAAATGACCATTGCCTGTTGTGTCTAGCAAGGCCCTTCATCCATTCACCCAAAACTTCAACAATTTTCACATACCACATGGATGAATTGCACATACTAACCCACCATAACAAATCAATACAAGCTTAACTACTGGCTATCACTATCAAACGGTTTCAATATCTATGTACTTGATCAAGCGACGACTTACCCTTAAGAATGACGTCACACAATCTATCATAGGGAAAGTTCAATTGCTTAAAAGTGATCAGGGGTTACTCAGACTTCACCTGTAGCTTACAGAAGAAATCAATCCGATAAGCAAGCACATTTCAAGAACACACTCATATGATCATGGCCTATTTTCAATTGAGCACAATCAAGCATAAGAATTGGGGTCAAACCCACCAACTAATCATCATGAGTAAACAAAAACCTTCATTCTTAACTCTAGACCAACTCATTCATAACCCCATTTTGACATTCATGAAGAGATATCAAAGCCCAAAATAAATCAATAAATATACAATACAGGGTTCAAAGGTAACTCTAAACTCCTACCCACATTAATCTCTCAAGAATTTCAAAGTATAAGCAAGATTTTCACATCAAAACCCTGATCAAGCTCATAAACAATGGCTTCTTCAAGGAACTAAAATAAGGTGTCAAAATCATACCTGTTCAATAATAAGGCACAACGAAAACTTTGGTGATGCCCTTTGATGATTATTCCTACCTTTTTGGTGAAAATTTCATATCAAAGCAAAAGAAGGGGTATTAGCATGCGAGGGAGAGAAAAGGAGGGAAAGTGGAAAGTGAAAGGTATTTGAAAAGCCTTAAGTAGGTTGGTGAGCGTACAAGTTTGATAATGCTGAATGACACCGCCTAGTACACTTGGCACAGCGCCAAACGTGCTCGGGACCGCCCTTTTTCATAGTAAGTTTACCTTGTCTTCCACCCAAAAGTGCGATGAAACTAACCATCGCCAACTGGGATCAGTGATTTGCCATTTGTATTTTTGATTCGCCAAAGTTTATATCATTTCGGGGATCACCCCTCAACCAAAAATACGATCAAATTGACCATCACCAATATGCCTTGGCGATAGGCTGAGCGGCCCCTCTTGGTCACCCTTATAATCTATCCAGTCCCATTTTTCTTATCAACCCTACACAATTCAACACCCATTATTCAAACTAGAAAGTAGTAAAATACTCACCTTGGGTTGCCTCCTAAGAAGCACCTTTGTTAACGTCGTGGCATGACATCATTCTTCTTCATCTTAAGTTATGACTGATTGACCCATAATTGAAAATACCCCAGGGTCGTCTCCTGGTTTTAAAGCTTTACACATGTTGAAAACAATCTCGTTGTCATTCACTCTAAATTTCAAGTCTCTGCTTTCCACATCAACTACAACTTGCCCGGTGGCTAAGAATGGCCTTCCAAAAATGATAGGTATATCTATATCCATCTAGCAATCCAAAATCACAAAATCTATAGGAAGGATAAATTTATCTACCTTCACCAACACATCCTGTAGAATTCCCACTGGTCTCTTGATATACCTATTAACCATGAGGAGCTGCATTGTAGTTGGTGAAGGGGTATCCAAACCTAGTTCTTCAAAAATAGCTAGGGGCATGAGATTTATACTTGACCCTAAATCACAAAGAGATTTATTAAACGTTTAAGCTCCTATTGTGTATGGAACGGTGAACACCCTCGGGTCTTCTTTCTTTGTCACCAGCTTTTATGTCAAGATTGCATTGTAGTTATGAGACATTTCAATTGTCTCACATTCAAGGGTCCTCTTATTTGTCACTAATTCCTTCATGAACATGGCATATCCAGACATTTCAATTAATGCTTCCACAAAGGGAACATTTATTGGCAAAGAATTGAACATAGAAAGGAACTTTTAAAACTTAGCATCCTCCTCTTTCTTCTTCAACCTTTGTGTGAATGGAGGATTCACATTGACATGAGGTGCCTTCGGCCTCACAAATAGACTTGCGGTTTCGGGGATTATGTTCTTGTCTTTTGCTGCATTATCCCCACTTTTCTCTTACTTATCACTCTTCGGATTGCCTAGATCCTCATCACCTACAACTTGAGCCTCCTGCTTATTATATATCAACAACAAGCACATTATCTTTCTTCTACCTTTTCCATACCTTCATCAATAACCAATGATTATTTAGTGCCTTCGATCAAGTTAACACTTCGAGTAGTAATGGCCAGGCACTGTTAATCATTCCCTTTTGGATTGGCCACTATGTCATTGGGTAGACCTGCCTTAGAATGTTGATTCAAATGAGCTGAAATATTTCCTAATTGAGTCTCCAGATGTTTAATGGATGCTGAATAAGATGTAACAGTTTGAATCAACTGGGAAAAATCAAATTTCATTTCTTTTAAGACCTTATTAGATTCTTCCACCTTACTCAAAATTCGTGAAAGCATATTCTCGATTCGAGGATTCTCTTGATTAACCACTGGTTTAGCAACCTCCACTCTATCATGTGATGGAATGTACCTGTCTCCCCCAAAATTACACCAACCCCCAACTTGAGGTTTATCGGTCCATGCTCGATCTCGCTATCCGGCGATGTTGTTTCAACCTTGATTCTTAGGTGGCCTTTGAAAAGCTGGCCAAGAACCCACCATTTGGTTATCCATGTCATGGAATTCTTCGTTGTAATTACCTTCAAATGGTGCACCTTCAAACATCACTTCCCCAGTAGTTCCCATAATATTCACACTTTTGCAATTTCCTCCCATGACATGCTTGGTCAAAAGATCAAGCCGAGTTAACATCTTAGCCATGTTCTCATACCTTTGTTTGTCTTTGGCAAGCTACTCCTTGGTAGGACCTATGTGGCTTTGAGGGACTACATCATCCCTTGTGTACCACGTTCAATTAATTTTCGTCATGCCATCCAAGAAGTTTCAAGCTTTAGTGAATGATAATGTCATTAAACCTCCTTACTAGTTGATCAACCACTCCTTTTTTTGTAGCACCAAGACTTAAATAAAAGTATTGTAAAGGCCTGTGGTCCGGAACTCCATGTTTAGGATACTAAAGTAAGAGTTTCCAAAATCAGAGCCATGTTTCCTACAATGGCTCACCCTCTAGCTACTTACAGTTCTCAATACTTTTTCTCAATTTAATCATCTTTGGGGGAGGGAAAAATCTCTCTACGAATGCAATTTGTAGCTCCTTCAATGAAGTAATAGAATCACAAGGAAACTCCGCTAGCCACCTCAATGCTTCTCCAGTGATGGAGAAAGGAAATAGTCTTAGTCAGATTGTCTCCTGTCTTACTCCCCTAAAGTTGAATGGGAGACATACATCAACAAAGTTCCTCAAGTGTTCATGAGGATCTTCATGGCCGAGCCCTCCGAATAATCCCTTTAGTTGGACGAGTTGTAATATTATGCTCGTCACATAGAAATTAACTCCTTCACCTAATGGGGGTAGTCAAATAGCATCGATGCTTCCAACGTGATCCCAATTAACATCTTGCATCCCATTCATGTCCTTGACATTCTCACCATGAATACTTCCATCATCCTCCATCATTATACCTAGTGTTCAACATCAAAAATAACAAGAAAATAGTAAAAATAATTCTAACTATAAGAAAAAATCTCTACAAACACTTTTAATTCTCTGACAATGGTACCATTTTTGATGTCACTCAACCCGACTATTCAAAGGTAGATAACAACCCAACTTTAGAGGTTAGGGTCAATTCCACGGGGAATCATTGTTAAAGGTGCAAATCATTGGACCAAGTGATTGTAGGATTTGGGGGTTGCAATATTCTTAATAAAATTAAGCTAACCAGTTCTAATTGACGAATTAAGCAACTGTCAAAGGAAGATGCTGGGGATATGAAAATATGGGCAATAATCTAACAAATTGGTCTAGATACTTGACTACATTAGTTGATGTTGAGTGAATAGGCTAGGTTGCTTGTATCCCGAATCACCTATGATATATGGATGCATGAACGAGCTAAGATATCACACGTGGACAGCCGAGGACATGCTTGGCCTAAGAAGTCAAGTAAAACACTTACTACCTTGGCCATTGAATCCATAAATATGAATATCAATTGAAACCCCATAAGGTTTCCAGCCATTATATCTATT
>JAPFFP010046427.1:0-10992 GCA_026153255.1 Solanum medicagineum
CTTTCCGTCTTTCTTGGGCACCAGAACAATATTGGCCAACCAAGTGGGGTATTGCATTACTTCTACCATTTTGGATTGTATCTGTTTTGTAACCTCTTCCTTGATTTTTAGACTCAAGTCTAGCTTGAACTTTTGAGTCCTTTGCTTTACCGGACTGAATTCTGGGTTGACCAGCGATTTGTGAGAGACTATGTATGTGCTGAAACCTGGCATATCCTCATAGGACCAAGCAAACACATCAATGTATTCTTTGAGAAAGCTAGTATATAGTTTTCCTTTCTGTGGATCTATCAAATGGACACTGTTTTTGGTTTCCTTTGACACATTCTTCATCTCCTAGATTCATTGTCTCAGTTTCTTCTAGATTAGGCTTATCCCGATTCTCAAATTGTCTCAATTCCTCAGCAATATGTTTAAGCACCATAGTTCTTTCATCGTATTCCTCAAACTCATTGTCATCTTCTTCATTCTGTTCATTCAGCTTTTGACATGACATGACATTGGCAGGTTTAAAATTATTTATAATGAAATCATAAACAAATATAGTTAGACAGAAAGTAATTAAAATGATAAGATAAATAGTAAGCATATTTTTAAAATAGATGGAGGCTTTCACTTAAAGGAAAAATGCAAACTTTGGCCATGACCATGGGTCAATCTGCCTTTTGAGACATCAGGAGACAAATTAAAAAGAAACCAAGCAAGAGTAAAAACATCAAACTAAAAGGTAGGTCACCGGCCTCCGTCAGACTATCACCTATAGTTTCTTAATAACAGATAACTTATCGATCCTTCATCAACCAAAAGAAGTGGGGAATCATCAGCCGGGCAGATGCCTCTTCTAACTCTCGTTCATCCAGCTTTGCATCTCGAATGCTTGATGTCCTGGCTGTGTCATCATCATTGACCACATCAATTTCTTGAAATAGATCCTAGATCCCTCCCCTAAGACCATCACCACAGATACATTCTCGTACTGAGAAGGACTGATATAGGTGCAGTATTGGCCGGACCAGAGTTTGATCATCCTTCTGATTGTGCATCTCCCACTCGTCTTATTCCAAGATAGTGTATCCCAAGCCGAGTCTTGACTGCTTTGCTGGCAACAGGATAGGCTCAGTAATACCTTGCAAGTGCTTCCCTAGCCCAAAACCAAGTTCAAACCCATTTCTCAGCATAATCGTGGCTATCACCATATAGACAGCGAGCATAGGAGGTCCGGGCGTCCAACCATCATAAGTAGCATTCACTAGCTCAACTGTATATAAAAGTCAGTCCCTCTGGTGAAATTATCAACAATAGGTGCATACACATTTGAATAGCTTCCCTCACCATAAATAGCCACTTCGCGTTCATCCAAAATGAATTTCATCATTTGGTGGAGGGTAGAAGGCACTGCTCTAGTCATATGAATCCACGGTCTTCCTAGCAACATGTTGTAGCTGGTAGTGATGTCCATTACTTGAAATTCAATGACAAATTCAGCGGGTCCCACATGTATTCCCAGATTTACCACTTCCAGTGTATCTCTTCGGCCACTATCAAATGCTCTTACATTACCTGGCTCTGTTGGATTTTTCCCACATCGAAGTTTTGTTGCTTTAAAGTGGACAAAGGGTAGATACTTAATCCAGATCCATCGTTGATCAAAACATGATTCATAATCATATTTCAAATACTTAATAGTAACATGAAGTGTCTTATTGTGAATTGCTCCCTCAAATGGTAGCTCCTCATCGCCAAAACTAATACGTTATCCTCGGGTGACTCGGCTTATCATAGCTACCAAGTTATCACTGTCTGTCCCCACAGGCACATAAGTACCCTCCAAATCTTCTGTCTATGACATTGTGAATTCATCAGCAAAGGCCATACAAAAATCTGGGCAGGCATCTTCTCCAAGTGTTTCACGATAGAGTATTTTTGAGGATGTATTCTTCTCCAGAATTCCTCTGCCTCGGCTTCACTTATTGTCCTTTGGTCTTTTTCACCGCTCCATGAATTGGCCTTTGTGTATCAACAGTTTTAATCACCATCTTCTTAGTGGGGACTCCTCTCGGTGCCACTGCAACCACCTCAAGAGGTATCAGAATCACAATTTTTGATTCCTTAATGATACTCAAAGCAGCTACACTCTTTTCTAGACTGGAGGCATTGTCCAAAACTATTGTCTTAGTTGTATTCCAATCTTCCTCTTTCTCGATCATTCCAGTAATGTTCTCTGTGTGATCAAGCAAAGGATTGTTGTTGAAATTGGGAGCGACGGTATGAAAAACGACCATGTCGCGACCAATTAAGTCCTGAATCTGATGCTTCAAATTAATACAATCCTTAGTGTCATATCCAACACTATTAGAATGATAAGTACAAGTCTGATCGCTTCTGAACAAACGAGAACTGGCATCTATGGCTCTTGGCAGGGTAGGTTGGATCAACCCTGTGGTTGACAATCTTTCAAATATTTTTGTCTGGATTTCGGAAAGCAGAGTGAACACCCTAAGGGGTCTTCTATCTGAGGTTGGACGAGGAGGGTTGTAGTTATTTTATGGAGGTGGGGGTACTCGTTGGTAATTTTGACAATTTCAGTGAAAATGTGTGAGGGTCTGAAATCTTGGATATGGTGGTGTTTGGTAATTTGGTGGTGGGATTTGGAGGTTTTGGGTTGAATAACTGGTAGGGGGAGTTTGATAAGTTGGTTGGATATTAGAGCAACTTGCAGTGGAGATTGGTAGTTTGGAATGATAATTGGGTATTGTGGGGAGTGATAATGAAGAGAAGGGGTTCGGTAGTTTGTGGGAGGATTTTGATATCCAAGTTGAGCATGAAAGACGGGAAATGAACTTAAAGTAGGTTAAAAAGGGTATCTAGGGGGTGTGGACTTTTTGGGGTGGCTACTAGGGGTTCTCCTCTTGTTTTGTCTGCCGGAGATAGCTGACACATCTTCCTTCCTCTTCCTCAACATTCGTGACAATCCAACTAATTAGATATATGGGTGATCTTCCTTGTCTTGAGTCCGTATTTAATATTTTCACCAATCTAAACTATATCTGCAAACTTCTCTCCAACACGTGACATCATTCTCTCATAAAACTCAAGTTCTTAGGAGCGCACAAACACCTCGATAAGCTCCTTTTCAGACATAGGAGGACGCAGCTGGCGGCATTCTCCTTTATCTATGCGCGTATTCCTGATAACTCTCAGTTGACTTCTGCTTTATCTTTTCCAATGAATAGTGGTATTGCATGTTCTCAACATTATAAGAAAAACTCTTGACAAAATCTTTAGCCGTAGCACTCCAATTGGCCCATTGATTCATTTCTTGGGAGGTGAACAATTCAAAAGCCTCCCCACTCAAGCTTCGACTAAATAGTCACATCAATAATGCCTCATTCTTCCCAACACCTACAGGCTGATCATAGTACGCCCTCAGATGGGCCAGAGGATTTCCATTTCCGTCAAAAGTCTCAAACTTCGGTATTTTGAACCCTTTTGGGAGGTTCAGATCGGGATGAATGCATAAATCCTCATACTTCAGTCTTGCAACATCTAGTGTGTAGTGAAACTCCTTCATGGCTTTTGCAATTTCTTCCTTTATATCAAGCTTGGCCATCTCCTCTCTGGCCTTCCATTCTTTCTCTTTCTCCTCGTAATGGTCGATTTTGGAGTAAGTGGTATGAGGAACTAGTGGTTAGGCAAGGACTGGGATATGGAAAGGGACTTTGGGAAGTGCAATTTGAGCGATAGGTAGGTTGTACTGATCGTGACTTTAGTTTTCAAGAGGGATTATCTAGGTGTGAGTAGTGTGAGGAGTTTGGGAGGAACTAAAGACTTGGGCATTGTTAATATTTTGGTTTTGGAGAGGGGTGGTGCTTTGGGAAAGAGATTGGAATGTCCTTTGTTGGGGGTAGTTAAGTCAATGATAGGAGAGGCTTGAGTAGGGGTAATAGGTTGATTTGTTGAGTTAGGGATGGGCTGGTGAACTGAATTCGGAGAAGGAAAATAGAAAAGAGGCCTCCCGTCGTTTGGACCGGGAAGATTAGCAGTGATAGCCAAATTTGCTAACTCTTGAGTCTTCTTCATTTCAATCTTCATCTTGATAATCTATTGCATCAGTAGTGCAATCAACTTGTTCTTTTCCGCAGCGACGGGATCTGTTATGGTGATCTCAGTCAGGCTTGTATCATCATTGTTATCTATCATTTTTCCTTTCAGCGGGTGTTGATCAGGGGAGGGATCTTTGTGGGCTTTTGATCTAGTAAAGTAAGGATGGTCGGCCAACTTTATCAACATAGATCAATTCTAAATCACTGTAAGAAAAATTACTCAAAGGCAAGTACGTTGGTTCCCTTAGATTAGCAGGTAACGCAAGATAGCACACACAAATCAATAAGCACACAATTGTTGTTTTATTCGAAAGTAAGCTAGCCCACGGGTACATGAGATATGGTAAATAGGCAGGACTTTGCCTATATGATTTCAGGAATAGTGGATCAGGAAGGTTGATTTGCACACAGTCGGGTCTTCTTGCATCGTTGATAATGTAGACAGGGGAAAAATAATCTTTAAAAGATAGGGGTTGAGCCTAAAAGGTTGGCTACGTATCTCACAAAGGAGAAATTAGGCCCTATGAAGTTCGAGAATACAAGAAAAAGCTTGGTTCAAATATATTCCATTACACGAAAATTGAAAATACAAGATAAAAATATTGTTATGAAACACAAAATGCCTTTATTGTGACTTCTTCTGCTGATTTGTTGATCACTTTCTTCACACTTGATTTTAAATCACTCCATAGGTTGGATGTTAACCTTACCTTCCTAAGCCTCTTTGCTCAGTCCTAGGAGGGCACGGTGAAGACTCTCTTGCTCCAGCCTGGCTATCTCCTCCAAGGTGGCCTTGAGTTCCATGTCCACTTCTGTGTTTCAAGCTATTACATTTACAAGATATTCTTCCAGAGTAAATAAATATTCTTCGAATATTTGATTTGTCTTACTCAAACTCGTTCTTTTGTCCTTGGTATTTTTCATTTCCTCATCAGCTTTAGCTATTTTGACCAACATCTTCTTGGTGGCCTGGTCCACTCCTCCCACTTCTAGAACCTCTCGAGTGACCTGGACTAGCATCTTTGTCAATGTGCCTTCAGCTCTATTAGCATCTTGGTCTTTCTCCATCTTGACAGAAAATCCAACCTTTCCTGAGACAAAGAGTGAAAGTTTAAAAGTGGGTTAAGGAATTCAAACTTTGTTGTGAAACTTGAGACTCGAAGAATTATTTTGTCGCATTTTTGATAGTGACTGGGATTTGTGCTTAGGTAGCTTTAGAAAAACTTGAAAAGGAGTGGACTAGAATTTACTCAAAGAAAACAACACAATCATACAAACAATTATAGCAAACAACACAGAAACAATTATTGCGCGCCCTAAACAAATATGTGACCTTTTTGAGCCAAGGGTTGGCCTATCTATTTGAAGGATGCATCATGTTGTTTTAAATATTTCATTGTTCCCCAACAGTAAATTCCATAAATAGATAAATTTCAATACAAAGCATCATAATAGGGGATACATTTTTAGGGAAAGGGGTAAAAAATGCTAATACAAAAGGAAAAAGCTCCCACGCAGGGGATAAACTAACTAGAAGAAGGTCCTACTTCGCTATGGGCTTTCTCCAGCTCTCCTTGGATATGGTGTCGATGCAACATCAAGAACGGCCCAGCTAGCAAGGCATGTCCGGATGTCAATGCTTGTTGAAGAGTGGTGGTTTGCCTCTTTAAATTTTGATCTAATTGAACCAAACAGGTTCTTGCATTAACCAGCTCCTGTGTTCTGAAGGTTAAAACTCTGTGAAGCTCTAGCCCTCTTCGCAAGTACTCTTGCTCTCTTTGCTGAAACTCCCGCTCCCTAGCATTCCATTGCTGTTGAAAAAGTCTGTTCTGAACCTGGATTCTCGCTTCTAAATCTTCCCTCTTGGATCGCAGTGGGGCCCAAGGATGATTTCATTTTTTAAATCTAGCTTTTACCATTCTTTGTACCGTTGCTCATAGCCCGCATCATACCTGTCCTCGTCTATGCTTTCTTTTCCCAAGTAGACACACGTGGACCATTTTGTGAGAATATCATTTGCATATGGCACCTTTTCAAGATTCTCGTAAACGATAACAAATTGCCTGGTGTTTTCTCCCAAATTGTCTCATTACTTGATTTGGGGAGTAGGGTATCCTTACCTTTTCCACTCCACTCAAGCCTAAGGTACTAATCTTAAGTCTCATATATGATTTTAAGTTCTACATTTCAGCCACCATGTCATTTATATGCATTCATGTTTAAGTTGGTAATCTTATGATGATTTTACACCTATGTTGAGGATTTGAAAATGGTGTTTTACATGTTATGCTGCATTCTCTTTGGGGTTGATTTGTTCATGATCACTCTTGTCTTATACGTCTCTTTAAGTTCAGGGATGAATGTTCCCAAGGGGGAGATATTGAAAAGACCCTAAAACGTGCCCAAGAATGTGCCTCAAAATGCTCGAAATTTTAATTTCCATATATCTAAAAATTCATTCGTTATTTCAAAAATCCAACTTCATATTTGTCATTGGGGGGTCAAAATTAGGTGAAAAAGCGTCTAACCTCGATTTAAGAGCGAAAGAATAGCAATTATAAATTTTTAAGGGACAATTTCCAGTGAGCTATTCGCGATGCTCCTGCGACGCGCCTTAGGCGCACTTTAGTACAAATCCCTCTCCAAGATGCGGAGATGTGTTTTTCGCCTGTCAGTTTTTCTTGTGTGGCCCAAAACATTCCAAGTGTTTGGCCCAAGTTTCCCAAACATGTTTTTATCTACACTTAGTCAAATTTCACACTTATATCATCTTAAACATTTTCCAATACTCCCCAAAACACTTAGCCATACTTTCACGACAAATTCTAAGACTCAAAACCCTCATCCGGATTTAAGGATTCCCTTCAAGCTTCAAATCTCCATTGTCAACCTTCACCAAGAACTTCTCCAGAGCTAAGGTATGTGGTGTTGAACCTTTGGGTCCTTTCACCCATGGTTCCTAAGTCTCCTTTTTACTAATATTGCATGATTTAAAGTTATTTTCACATACGGGTCTTGTATATTGAGAAATTTACTGCATAATGATTTTAGTTCAAGAAAGTATGGTTGTTTTAGCATGTTTTGAGCTTTAAATCTAGGATCTAAGGTTGGATTTGTTGAGGGGTTCTGATGTAAATGTCTTGGGAGTGTTTCAAGGTGTTGATTGATCATTTTACAATGGATTTTCTTGCATGATTTCATCTCTAAATTGCATAGTCTTTTACCCCCATTACACACCCCCAAAGTGTTTGATAAAATGTTCGGTTATGGTTTCATGAGGAAATAAGGTCCAAAGCATGAGTTATGATATGAATGATGTTATGATAATGAAATAAGCTTATGTGCATGATTATTCCTATTTGAAATGTTGCACTAGAGCCTATGATAAATCCTATATAAAGTGTTGCATTAGACCATACCCGATCTGGGGGACAAGAGCCTGTGTAACCATGTTGGGGGGTTTATACTCATCCACCATGAGAGGGGTTTATACTTCATCACCGTGTTGGTAAGGTGTGATTACCATCAACCATGTGAGGGGTTTATACCACACAACCACCAAGGGGTTTATACCTTGAATAGCTAGCTTGGTCTCTTCTAGACATATGATATTCTATATGAGTATGGATTACTTAAGCATGTTTTACTTATGCATTGATCATACATGTCATATTGTTATATCATGCCTATTGCCTATTGTTATGCATGTTGATTATGAAGCTTATCTCTTGTTGCAGTGCAGCCCACATACTTAGTATATTTAAACGTACTAACATATACTCTTGCCTACATGATATCACCATGTAGGAACCGGTGCCCAAGTTGATCATCCCCCTCCTCCACATGGCTAGACGGTGCTATTCTAAGCTTGTTGGTGAGTCCTCCATTTCATGGACTTTGGTTTATGTTTTCCTCTTATCTATGTATTGAGACACTATCTTATGTTCTACTTGATTATGAGAGTGAGCCCTGGATACTTTTTCTTGTCCCCCGCTCTATCTATGTATTTAGAGGTTTTTGTTGGACAAGTTATGTATTTATGATATGAGCTATGATTCCTTGTCTCTTGATGTGGATGTGTTGCAAAGCTTTCCCTTAGACCTAATGCCCTATTCTATTTTACATGTCTTTTATATTCTTCTGCAACCAAGGATGTGTAACGATAAGTTATGAGGCTTGTTTGGGGTTCCTTCAGGTTCCCTATTCGTCGTGTCACGTCTAGGCCCTAGGCTTGTGTCGTGACATATACAATGCTATGTGGCACATAGGTTAGAGACTAAAGACTTTCCATAAGGACCCTTTGAGTCGAGCCCCTATCTTAAGCCTCAATCAGTGCCAAGTCAAATCCCACAAAATACTTGAAATAGTCATAACTTGAATGACTTATAATAAACATGATAATATTACATGAGTAGCTCATAAACATGCTTGACCTCTATTAGTGAGCCTAACTTGAACATGTGAGTAGATAATAATCATACATGATCCCATACTTTAACACAAATGGCTCACAATAGGTAAAAATCTTGAAATATGGCTCAACTTGATACTTGCAACATCATAGATACTTTTCATGAAATCAATACATGCTTGAAAGCCCTTAATCATCATGAAGTCACTTTACTTGTAAATTATATAATAGATCATCAATAACTTGAAAATTCTTATCACGTCATTTTATCAAACATATGATGGGTTCATGATACTTGTTTAAAACTATGCAATTCAAGAGTTAAATAATATGAGTGAACTCAATACAAATCAACCCACCAACATATAGTAAAACCCTCATGTAGGGTAACTTGAAATCCATCACCAAAAGCTCATAATAGTTCATAGTTTCATAGCTCAAAATATGCATAGTCTCAATAGACAAAAGCAATTCAAGGAACAAACTTGAAATAGACATTCATGCAGAAGAAATTAATACTTGTCAAAACCCCAACATGATTTATGCTCATATTTCATAATAAGAAATACCCATAGGTAATACAATTTGGAAACATGCAATTTTCATATAAAGAGAAGGTTGGTCTCCGTGGGTGAAAGGACCCATGGATAAAGACCTACATACCTTAAACCTTGAATTCCTGGAGGTGTACTTGAACTAGACTTAGAGTTTGAAATGAGTCCTTGAGTCCTAAAATTGAGCTTGAAATCCTTAGATTTGAATGAGAGAATTGATAGAGTCATACGGAGGTTTTTGAGATGGTTTTGTGAGCTATAAAGTTGAAAAATAGGTAAGTATGGGTGATTTCACGTTTAAGTGGGCATGGGGTTATGACCCCAATGCCCTTGTCCGAAATAGAAAAATCAAGGAAAATAATACACTGGTCTACACCTTTGGCACCACATGGACCAAACGTGGAGCAACAATTACACTAGTCCGCGCCCAGGCACGTTGTGGCCTGGGCATGAACACAAACTGGATTACGAAAAATTTGCAAAAACTTTTTTTCGCTATGAGTCTTCTAAAATATGGGTTATACCCATCTTCCACTCAATTTTTCCCTTTTATCAAGAATATGAAGTCGAATTTTCAAAATCACACAAAGATTTTGAGATATATGGAAATTACAAGGGGCATTCTAAAGTACATGAGGGGTGTTTCACCCCCCTCCCCCCCACCCCCCAGGAAATTGAGTTCGTTAACTACTTGGATTGCTTATTGGTGGATTGGTCATGAGTCTATGTATTCCCTGTGGGTTCAACCCTGACCTTGGTTAGGTTTTATATCTTGACAACGATCATTTTATCCTCTAAAAAGGAGGTGTAACTTGGGCGACATCACAATGTCTTTGTTTCTCAACTGCCTGACTTGTCTATCAAAACTTTCCACCAGGACTTCCTCATAAGTTAAATTTTGTTCAACATTTATCATTTATATGGCATAATGGTACTAGGGTTCCCAATACATTTTCTCATCACGGAGACATGAAAAACCAGATGAACCATACTCATTTCTATAGGCAACTCTAATTCATATGCAACTTTACCAACACGTCTCAAGATCAGGTAAGGCCTTACAAGCCTAAGGCATAATTTCCCCTTCTTTCCAAAATAAACCACGCTCTTCATTGGCGAAACCTTAAAGTACACCCAATCATCAACTTCAAACTCAAGGTCTCTCCTTCCAAAGTCTACATAGTACTTTTTCTGAATTTGTGATTCCATCAATGTCTCCCTTATCATCCTCCTTATCTAAAGTTTCCATAACTAGATACAGATCCAAAAGAGCCATTTCTCCCACTTCAAACCAATCAACTAGGGATCTATAACACCATCTATAAAAGGCTTCAAAGGGGGCTATTCCAATGCTAGAGTGATAGCTATTGTTGTAAGCAAACTCTATAATTGGAAGATGCTCATCCAAACTGCCCTTAAACTCCAAGACACAAGACCTAAGAATATCCTCAAGAGTTTTAATAGTCCTTGATGTGCTATCAAAATACAACACTTTTGATACATAAAACTTGGAATTTTTTGTGTTCTCAATGCGATGTTAGTTAGTTTTATGTGTTTTTGTGTTATGTTTGCAGGACTACAGTTTTGGCCTTGATTTTGGGAAGAAATATAAAGGTTGTTGTTTTTTTTTTATGTAGTACAACATCTTTTATGGGCCATAGACCATTTTATGGGTCATGAAGTGGTTTTATGAACAATTCCAGTGAGGGGCTATTTTCTAAAGTTGACTCTATGAACATGCAGACGAGTCATGGAATGATTTAAGAGTCGTAGAAGATGGTTCCTGCCCTGAGGATCAGAATTAAGACTTTCTGAAGATTCATTAGATGAAACCCCCTTATAGGTTGTAAACTACTTTACGAGTCGTAGAGGGTTGTCGTAGACTTGAAGTCCAAATTTCTAGTAGCTTTATACGAGACTCCAA
>JAPFFP010046428.1:0-10989 GCA_026153255.1 Solanum medicagineum
CTCATCCACCATCACCTCACCCTTTTCATCCTTAATGCACTTTACTTTGTCCAAGTCACGAGCTTTTCTCTCTCTCACTTTCGCAAGCCTATGCAATCTTTTGTCCGACCTCCTTTTTCACCTAACTCAACATATAATCGCTCAAACGCTGCTGTCTTAGCACTCGTCATTGCCATCTTCGCTTTTGTCTTCGCCGTCTTATAAATATCTTTAAGCCTTATTTTTTCATCCTTATCCCGACATTCCAACCACTTCGTGTAGGCAATCTTTTTGGCTTTCACTTTGCCTTGAACTTCTCCATTCCACCATCAATCACCTTGACGTCCACCAAAGATCCCTCTCAAAACCCCTAGCACCTCGGTAACAACCCTCTTAATGTAACCACTGGTGGTATCTCACATAGTGTTCACATCTCCATTACTACTCTAAACCTCCAAATTACTTAACTTTTCCCCCATCTCCCGAAAAAGAGTAGGAGTCAGGCCACCCTGTCTAATCATCGATTGGGCATAAGTAACCTTCTTCCCCTTACCCCTAATCTCCAAGTCCATTACTTGAAGCCTATGCTGAGTGGAAATATTTTCACTCGGAATTACCTTGCAATTCTTACAAAGACTTTTGTCACACTTTCGGAGGAGTAAGTAGTCAATTCGGGTCTTATCCACCGTACTACGAAAGATAACCAAATGATTCTCTCTTCGAAAAACATGAGTTAGCAATAACCAACTCGAAGGCTTTAACAAAGTCCAAGAGAGATGTCCCACCTCCATTCCTCTCCCTTAAACCAAAGTCTCTATGGACATCGTCAAAACCACTAGAATTGGCACCAATATGCCCATTAAAATCTCTCTCGATGAAAATCTTTTCTGTGGTCAATATACCGCTCACAACCTCATCCCCAAAAGAGCTTTTTGACTTCATCATCTAGGCCCATTTAGGATGCATAGGCACTAACTATATTCACAATAAGACTACCGACCACAAGTGTAATAGACATCATCCTATTATTAGTCCTCTTGATCTCCACGACATAATCCCTAAGGTGTTCATCTACTAGGATGCCTATTCTGTTCCTATCCCTGGAACCACCCGAGTAACATAATTTAAACTCGTCTGTGTCTCGCGCATTAGTACTTGCCCATCTGGTCTTTTGAACACATGCTATATTAATTTGTCTCTTCTCAAGGCTCTTCGCTAACTCTATGGACTTGCCCGTAAGTGATCCTGTGTTCCACGTCCCTATTCTCAACCTAAGTAGGCTCGTTCCCCTCTTAGCACTACTACCCTAAGCCTCCAACCCCAACCGACGACAGGATCCTAATCCACCATCAACAATCTCACTAAACAACGTAAAAATACAGAATAGTTAAAGCTAAACTATAATTTATAATCCTATAGAATACAAGAGGGTCACAACGAAAAGTAATCATCACAATATGGAATAGACAATCCACAAAACCAAGATGCACAAAGTATGAAAAACAATCACTATAGCAAAAAATAAAATATATTCAAAAATGTAACAAGAAGGCAAGAAATATTGCACAAATTCTGTACTAGACAAGAAATATTATGCAAGAAATATAACAAAAAACAAGAAACAACAAGCAACTGGCACCTATACAAACAGAAAATAATACCAAAGACGAGAGAACAGACAATCGGACTGGAACAAGAAATTGAACAAGAAAGAAAAAGAGAAACCGGAGGATATCACCTGAATAATCTGATCGGAAAACTAACGGTTGAACGCTTTGCCGGAACAATGAAGTTGCCTGACCGGAAAATGGTTCTGAATTGCTGTCTTTGACTACTGTCGTCGTCGGAGATGACGTCACCAGAATCTTGAAATTGCTGGATGCAGATCTAAGGTGTCGTTGGAATCTAGGAATACCAATGTACGGTGCCGGTAGAACTAGGGTTTTCGATTTGATTTTTGGTTTATGTGTTGCAATACTCTTCTCGGAGAATGAGACGGCGAAGAGTTCACCATCAGAGTTTAAAATAGATCTTGAAAGTAGAGAGAGAGAGACCGTCAGAGTTGAAAAAGACCGTCGGAGTTCCCCAACCAACAAAGAAATCAGATAGTAGTCTCGGCTTTTATGAAATTTCCTGGAGAATGAGACGGTGAACAGTTCACCATCGGAGCTGAAAATAGGTCCCGAAAGTATAGAGAGAGAGAGAGACTGGCGGGTTAAAGCCACCATCGGGTACCCACCTGTTGACGGAAGAGGAGGGGATGGATTGACCGAGGACTCGTTGTCGCGGTGAAAAATTCTAGAGAGGGAAAGTGCGATGAAATTACAATGAGAAGAACTAAAGTGATTATTATCATCAAGATCCGCATGGAAAGAAGAAATAGAAAATGAAAAAATGAAGAGAAAAAGTTGTCTTGATATAGAAGAGATATAAATTACTTTTAAGTTACTAATTAGAAAAAGTTAATTTCAAAAGGAATAAGGCTAAGTGGTTACAGTGCTCTTAATATATCACAAATCAAAAGACGTCTCGAACAGAAAAGGTTGGTTTGATTCTAGATCTGCATAGCGTCTTGTGGTAGACTTTTAAGGAAAGGTCATGAGCATCTAAAAAATCTCCTTTGCGTTTTCAGCGGAAAGGAAAAAGGTCATAGCCCTCTTTACCTTCCATTCTTATTTCCTTCCTCTTACACCTCGATTTAACTATGACCCTTTTCCTTTCAGCTGAAATGGCAAAAGAGATTTCTGAGATGGTCATGACCTTTCCTTAAAAGTCTATCATAAGACGCTATATGCCAGATCTAGAATCAAACCCTCCTTTTTTGTTGGAGACGTCTTTTGTAAGCTAATCTGTGATACGTTAGGAGCACGGTAACCAGTTAGCCTTATTCCTTTTGAAATTAACTTTTTCTAATTAATAAATTAAAAGTAATTAATATATCTCTTCTATATCAAGACAACTTTTTCTCTTCATTTTTTTAATTTTCTATTTCTTCTTTCTAGGTGGATCTTGATGATAATAATCACTCCAGTTCTTCTCATTGTAACTTCACCGTGACGAGTCCTTAGTCGATCCGTCCCCTCCTCTTCCGTCAACAAATGGGTACGCGACGGTGGCTTTAACCCCGGCGGTCTCTTTCTCTCTCTACTTTCGGGATCTATTTTCAACTCCGAAGGTGACTCTTCGCCATCTCATTCTCTGGCGAAGAGTATTCATAAAAGTCGAGACTACTATCTGATTTCTTTGTTGGTGGGGGAACTCCGACGATCTCTCTCTACTTTCAGGATCTATTTTCAACTCCGATGGTGAACTCTTTGCCCTCTCATTCTCCGGCTAAGAGTATTGCAACACATAAACCAAAAATCAAATCGAAAAACCCTAGTTCCGCTGGCATCGTACATCGGGATTCCTAGATTTCGACGACACCTCAGATGTGCGTCCAACAATCTCAAGATTCCGGTGACGTCATCTCCGACGATGACAGTACTCGAAGACAACGATTCAGAACCATTATCAGGCAACTTCACTGTTCCGGTGATGCGTTCAATCGTTAATTTTCCAGTCCGATTATGTAGGTGATATCCTCCATTTTTTCTTTCTTGTTCTGGTCAGATTCTCTGTTCTCTCCTTTTTTGGCATTATTTCCTGTCTGTATAGCTGCCATTTGCTTGTTGTTTTTTGTTATATTTCTTCTCTAGTACAAAATTTGTGCAATATTTCTTGCCTTCTTGTTACATTTTTGAATATATTTTATTTTTTGCTATATTTCTTACTTCATAGATATGGTGATTGTTTTTTATACTTTGTGCATCTTGGTGTTGTGGATTGTCTGTTACATATTGTGATTATTGCTTTTCGTTGTGACCCTTTTGTATTTTATAGGCTTATAAATTACAGTTTAGCTTTAACTATTCTGCATTTTTACGTTGTTTCATGAGATTGTTGATGGTGGATTAGGATCATATTGTTGGAGGCTAGGGGTAGTAGTGTTAAGAGGGGAACGAGCCTACTTAGGTTGAGAATAGGTACGTGGAACATAGGATCACTTACGGGCAAGTCCATAGAGTTAGTGAAGAGCCTTAAGAAGAGACAAATTTAGCATGTGTTCAAGAGACCAGATGAGCAAGTATAAATGCGCGACATGCGGATGGGTTTAAATTATCGTACTCAGGTGGTTCTAGGGATAGGAACAGAATAAGCATCCTAGTAGATGAACACCTTAGAGAGTATGTCGCGGAGGTCAAGAGGACTAATAATAGGATGATGTCTATTAAACTTGTGGTCGGTAGTCATATTGTGAATATAGTTAGTGCCTATGCATACTAAGTGGGCCTAGATGATGAAGTCAAAAAGCTCTTCTGGGGAATGAGGTTGTGAGGGGTATACCGACCACAAAAAAGATTTTCATCGGGGGAGATTTCAATGAGCATATTGGTGCCACTTCTAGTGGTTTTGACGATGTCCATAGAGGCTTTGGTTTTGGGGAGAGGAATGGAGGTGGAACATCTTTCTTGGACTTTGGTAAAGCCTTTGAGTTGGTTATTGCTAACTCATGTTTTCCGAAGAGAGAAAATCGCTTGGTTATCTTTCGTAGTACGGTACTAAGACACAAATTGACTACTTACTCCTCCGAAAGGATGATAGAAGCCTTTGCAAGGTAATTCCGAGTGAAAATATGTCCACTCATCATAGGCTTCTAGTAATGGTCTTGGAGATTAAGAGGAAGAAGGTTACTTATGCCCAACCGAGGATTAGATGGGGTGGCCTGACTTCCACTCTTTCTCGAGAGATGGGTGAAAAGTTGAGTAATTTGGGGGCTTGGAGTAGTAATGAAGATGTGAACAATATGTGGGATACCACGACTGGTTACATTAAGAGAGTTGCCACCGAGGTGCTAGGGGTTTCAAGAGGGACCTTTGTGGACGTCAAGGTGATTGGTGGTGGAGCGGAGAAGTGAAAGCCAAGAAGATTGCCTACACGAAGTGGTTGGAATGTCGGGATGAGGATGAAAAAATAAGGCTTAAAGATATTTTTAAGATGACGGGTGTTATGACCGCTGTGGTTATATGTTGAGTTAGGTGAAAAAGGCGGGGACAAGAGATTGTATAGGCTTGCAAAGGTGAGAGAGAGAAAAGTTTGTGACTTGGACCAAGTAAAATGCATTAAGGGTGAGGTGCTGGTGGATGAGAAATTGTAGATCGTGATAGGAAATCCTTATTTCTTTTGAAAACTTTTCTCTTTCTACTTTTTCACTCCCTCCCTCTTCTATACAAATTCAAAAACCCCAACTTCCAAGAACCATTTGAAGTCCTCATTTCTTCATAGAGGCCACTGCTAACTTTTCCCGAATGATCTTATTCCTAATCTTGTTACTCCTGGTATGTCCACACATCCATCTCTGCAACCTGCATCTTCTAAACATGTGAGTTTTGACTGGCGAACACTCCACCCCATATAACAAAGACGGTCTAACCACCATTCTGTACAACTTACCTTTAAGTTTAGGTGATATCTTCTTATCACGCAATACTCTAGAGGCAAGCCACCTTTTCAACAATGCTGCCCCAATCCGATCTGTGACATCATCATCGATATCACCATACTCTAGAGGGAAGCCACCTTTTCAACAATGCTGCCCCAATCCGATGTGTGACATCATCATCGATATCACCATTTCGGAGAAACTTTCTCGCCTCTTCCACCTCCTTACTGAGTTACCTTTCACCAAATAGGCTTCTTTCACCCTTTGGATCAACCATATCATTGTCCTCTTGGTAAAGCTGGTTCTAGTGATGTAATTCCTACTCCTTTCAGTCCATTCGTACAAGTCTCTCTGTGTACCTGGAGTTTTTGAGACATCAAAAGACTTGAAGCCCCCAGCAAAATAGATGGTGTGTTCTTCCATCAGATCAATGGAACAATAGGTATTAGAAGAAAGAGAAGAGAGAAGATACAGAAGAGGGGCGATAATCAAGGAGAAATGGGTATCAGAAGAGAGAGTAGAGGGAGATAGAGACAGGAGGGGGTGATTCTAGTGATCAGACGGACCACTGGAGAGAGAAAGGGAAAGGAAGATAGATTAGGTCATATTCTTGGAGAATGTGCCTGGGAGCATTCAAAATTTTAGTTTTTCCTTTGCCATTTCTTCTCATTCTTCTAATTTTTGTGTTTAATATGTTGATTATGTAATCAACCTATTGAATCTTTACTTTAAGGGAAAAGAGATAAAAGGAAAATGTTTCCATTGGATGGCTTCAGATTATGTTGCCTCCCACATGTGCTGGTGGGAGGTAGCAGGGATATTGTGGGATCAATTAAGGTATAGCATGCACAAGCTATAGCCGAATCACAATAGTTATAAAAAAGTTCTTAGATAAACTGAAATATTTATTAAAATTTAGCAGACTCTTGGGAGTAGAAAAAGATGAACATAAATGTGTCAAGACTTTGATATAATAGTTACAGATTTGTAACAGGCTCCCTCTCCTGTCTTTTTCTTGGACTAACAATATGAAATATTTTCTTAATGGTGATGGTGAAGTTCGAAGCCGGATACGCTGCTTGCTTCTGACTCCTTGTGAGCCCTTACTTTTTCAGAGGGCTGGCAGGACATGGGAGCCTCACGGGTTTTATGTCTGTTATGATATACTTGATACTTGATATGCGCTGATATCATGTTGATGGGTGTGAAGCGTCTCATTTAAAAGCTTAAGCTGTTGTTTGGATTGTGTTGCCTAGTCTAAAAGATTAATTGAAGGAACATATATATATATGTTAATTTTAGGTCTGCAACAGTGAATAAGAAGAAAATTGTTTTAAAATGTCGCAAAAATGACAAGTGTACCACGGTAGCTGGTAGGGTGATGTTCAAAACCTCCAAATGATCCATCAATACCGGTAAAACCTCATTTGAAGCTTTCTCAACTGAATAATGCCTTTGCTCAGGCATGTCATCAGGCACTTGCAACTTGCAAGTAAGTGCTTGTGAACATTTTACTAGATCCAACTTAAGAAATAACTAATACGGTACCATTTATTAAACACACCAGCTTTTGAGGTGTTTTTGCACCGAAAGCAAGTGAAAGTGGAATCATCTGCAGGAACAAGCTTTTCAAATCGCAGCAAAAAGTATACGGAATTTTTGTATGATGACTTAGTTACCCGGTAATTCAATGTGCTTCAAGCGGTGAAGCTTTATTACATGCCTTCAAATGTGTGATTTATTATGTACATGTCTTTGGTTAATGGCAGATGGCTCAGCAATCGGTGCTGCTCAAGAAGCAATTCCCAACATCACCGACCAAGCAATACCACAATCAAACCTGAGGCTAGGTATGTTCTTGGTTCACGGAGCATTCATCACGGGAGGACATGTTGTGCAGGTGTGTCATTTCATCCTGCTGTTTCTGGACTGGTGTTGGAGTTCATTGGTGATGTATTCTTCTCTTTATCGATTTTCTCATTTGAGCGAAATGCAAAGGTTTTCACTTTAAGTAGAAGCATTTTAGTTAATGATTTGTGTAATTTTCATCATGTTTGGCGTGTCTTTTTGCTCATCCTATCATTGTTGCATGCACATTTTGCTGTAAAAACCTAGTGATTTGTGTTGAAGCAGTTCCCCTGATATGGTGAAATAGATGGCTATGGAACAGTGAATGCGAGGACATCGAGAGTGAAAGTAATCTCTCTTGGTAATTCGTCATTTGAAAATTACATATTGATAGCGATTTGATCAAGACATCGAGTCGAGGAGAAAGGGCACTTATTCGAGTATTGGTTTCGATAACGGTAAATTCATTTTGTTGCACTTTAATTTCCCTTGGAGGATGAAAAAAAAACTAGTGGTTGGGCTTGTAGGTAAGTAGATAGATATGTATTGCCGTAAAGTTTGACAATATAGTATTAGCATATGGAATCTGACTGACTCTGTCTAAGTTTGAAATGTTGAACCTTGCATTAAATCTTTTCAGGAAAGAAGAATTTTACCCTTTCCAAAAGATCTCATCTTATCTGTTAGCAGTAGCAGGGGACTCTTTTTCTTTTTTTTTAATCTGGTACCTACGTTGGAGTCCCGACCCAGGGGTAAAGCCTCCTTAACAAAGTTAGGAATAGTCTTTGCCATTCTCAAGGCAGTTTAATTCCATTACTTCAATTCTAAGTATCTTTTATAATGGAATGTGCAATATTAAGAGATGGACATTTGCACCAACTGCTTCGTAATTTCGTACATTATTGTTCAAAGTGAAATAAAAATTGGAACATGAAAAAATGATATTCACATCAACCAGTCCAAAGTTCCATATATTATTGTATTAAAATAAATGGGCTGCATATATATGTTTCAAAGTAAATCATATAAATTGAAACATAAAAAGTAAAATTAATAAAATGATATTTACGTCAACCGATCCAGAGTTCCGTATTTTCCGAAAGCTTAATTTTATGTCATTCGAATAAAACAAGTAAAAGAATAATATTAGATGTGAACATTCTTTCTGCGGATGGTTACTAGTTAGTACATTATAGTAATTGTTTAAAATGCAATTATGAACTCTGTTAGGATGATTGATATATATTGTTGCATATTAATGTATGGTACGATCTTGTATTGCATTATACAATATTGTTTTAGTGAATATAAATTTAAATAGATTGTATTATTTTTTATTGTAGCATAATATCACATATTAATGTTTTGAACGATAAACCAATGAGAAAAAGGTATGAAGCAAACCTTCTTTAAAAAGTTTACTAAATGATAAAATCAGAATTATTAAATACTCCTTTCATCTCAATTTATGTGGCATTTTTTGGATTTCATGATTCAAATAAACCTATTTTTATTTCTAAATTTTTCATATATATTGAATTGTCTATTATTTAGACTTATGTTACTTTTTATGTAGTTTATAAATATATAAATTTCATTTCAAAAAAATTAAAGATTCTATAAGCAAACTTACGATCAAACGTAAATTGTTTGACTCTTGAAAAATGAAAAAATGTCACATAAATTGAATAAAGGGGATAATTAATAAAGAAAAAAATTAAGCTAACAATATGTTACATCAAATCAAACTTTATATTAAAATAAGACTTTTCATCGTTGTCTTATAATAAATCTAATAATATGATATAATAAAATTTAAATAATAATTAAAATAAATATGTATCTTAATTAGCAATACAATGCTAACAACCATCCAAAACAAGTAGAATTTAGAAAGTGATGCTTTAAGATGAGAAGGAATATGTGTACTTAATTATCCGTTTAGTTAAAGAAAGTAAAAACAAAAAGAAAGACTTAAACTAGGTAAAGGACCCCACCCATCTTGATGTGTTAGACTTTCTCTTAATGAAGTCATTTCCAAACACTTCAAAATATTAAGAGAAAATAAATTATTTTTTTAATACTAAAGGAAAGAAAAAAAGGAAAGTTTGCTGCACTAAAATTCTCAGTATGCAAAGGATTTGGGGAAGGATTCGATCACAAGGATAGTTATATGCAACCTTATCTAGTGGGAAAGTCAGCATTTTCATAAAGAGTGTTCATACTTTTAGAAGATGAGTAAGTGATTTTTGTATCAAGGGTGTTCAACAATTGATATATATCAAAATATCTATATTTAACCTATATATTCGAAAAGTTTTTCGATGAACGGTGTTCATCTGACCTTCCTTGGGCGAATGTAGCTTCGCCCCTGATCTTACCTTGCATTTCTGTGAGAGATTATTTTCAAGGCTTGAATCTGTGACCCCTTGTTACGTGATAACAACTTTATCAGTTAATTATTTTAAAATTAAAAGACATATAAATAAATAAAAATTTTAAAACATATTAATTAATATTTTTAAAAAAATTATAAAATTTTTATTGTAACCATTAAAAATAAACGGAAGAGTGGACGTACTAAAGTGAGGAAGAATGATGGGTCATGAATATTGTGCGGCGGTCGTTGTACGTGTTTTATTCACTTAGAAATTTGATCATTGGTCATCAACCAAAGCCGTAATTCATGACTTCTAAATTGTTTTTTTTTTCAACCTTTTCATATTTGTTCTCTCTTTATATGTGTATATAAAGCTAATTAATTATTAGATACATGGAATATGCACAACTAGAATTGTTCACTTTACCAAACTATTGTTTTTTTTAACTAAAATATAGACATGCATCTAGCTCTTCCACTTTTATTTTTTCAATAAAGCTCCATTCTGATAATGATGAAACCTCCACGCACGTTTTCATGCAAAAAAGGAGAAGCTCAGATGGATCATTATCTTTTAACTTTTGGAAATGCATGTCAAAAAGGTGAGTTTTTTTAAAAATTTAGAAGTACTAGATTCACAAGAATGAGTGATTTTTCCTTCTTTTATTTTCAGTCCAGCGGCATGTTGTTTTCCACTTTTTAGATAGACATTGATATGTAAAAATAGTCGATCCGTGTTCTTCAAACCTCACGTGTGAGGTTCCATTAGAGATGTTGTTATTGTAGATAGAAATTGATGTAGTGTTCATTTATCTTTAACCAGTTGTTCCATCTCTTTCTACATATTTGTTACTCTTTTTATTTCGAGGTCAATTTGATTAAATTTCAAAGCTAAAATTTAATATTTGAAATCTAAAATTTAAATAGTTGAAATCTATAAGAAAAATGTCATTAGTTGTAATCCTTCTCATATTAATATGATGAAAAAATACATCTTAAAATATTGATCAAAGTTTATATAATTTGACCTCAATAAGTGAAATAGTGACAGATAAAAATAAACAATGAAAGTATTTTAGGAAATCAAAACGTAATTAATAGTTAGTTTTCACCTTTATTTTTAGTCAACAATATGAAGAGATGCTAATATGGTGAAAGATAAGTATCAAATTAAAGAATAGTTGAGTCATAAGCGACTACCTTACTTAAGCAATTCTGCTTATTCTTCTTCTTTCTTAGTTGTAGTTCCTATATTGGTTTTTTTCTTTCTGGCTTTCTTAGGGCCCTCCGTCTTCAGAAC
>JAPFFP010046429.1:0-10986 GCA_026153255.1 Solanum medicagineum
CTTTGATATCACAATCTTACACTTTGAGTTGACAGATGATGATATGAGGTGAGAGTTCTTGCCCACAGAGGCTTGATGGAAAATCATTGCTGCATTGATAGACTTATGAGGATGTCATGTTCTGGGAGGAGTATTACTACCAAAATGGGTAAGAGTGAGTCCCACTCGTACTCATTAACTATGGTGCCAGCGTAGGAGAGGATTGGACTATGAAAGCGGATGTTTCCTTTGTCCCACATAGGACTTGATAGACTTCTTTGTGATCCCCGATACACTCGTCCTTTAACCCGGCAAGGTACTAGAGGGATGTGATAATGACATCTCTTTATTGTATCATCACCAGCTCATAGGTGCTAAATTGTTGATTATAGAAATTTCCAGGTAGGTTTCATGTCGATAGTATTTTGAGGTTGATGTGCTTGTTTGATGTCTCGATGAATAGTGATGTGATAGAGTCCTGTTCCTTTCCCTGAGTTGAGGATGAGTGACTTATGAGTTGATGCCATTGTATATTGTATAACCATTATTTACTTTAGCCCATTTTACATATAGTACATTCCACGTACTAACACCCTTTGGCTCTGTATCATTTTATGATGCAAATTCTGTAGACAGAGGACTTCAACAGGCAAATCGTTTAGGTTCAGAGTTCTGTGATTCCAAACGAAAGAAGGACATATTTATTCTCTTTTATATCTTTGAGTTACTTATCTTGATTGTGGTAGCTATGACCTGTCATGGTACCTTCATAGACAGTAGCTATAGAGGCTTCATAGACATAGACAACTGATAGTGGATATTGGAGTCATTTACTCTATTTCTTAATTATTGAGACTACTATGCTATTTGTTTTTCTTTATGGTAGACAGAGTTGATAGCCTATAGCCCACTGATAGTTAGATATTTCTTTGTTATCTTCCGCTAATGAATTAACTGAACGAATGCGATGAGATTAGGTTATTCGCTTGGGCACTAGCAATAGTCTCCGAGTGTCAGTTATGCTTAGGGTACCCTCCCCAGGCGTGACAAACTTGGTGTCAATGCACAAAGTTCGAGTGTTCTAGGGAGTCTATAAAGCCATATTTGGTAGAGTCTTATTTATGGGTGTGTTGTGCACCACACTTCATAAGCAGGAGGCTATAGGACATTATGAAGTGTTACTCTTCTTCTATGATCTGAATTCGTGCAATAGAGTTTAACTTTATGGAAATCCTATTTTAACTCAAGCATTGTAGTTTACAAAAAATGCCGCCAACGAGAACCGTTGCTCAGAGAGATGCCGTAGCCCCAACTGCTAAGAACACCGGTCCAGACAGAGATGAGGAGACAGGGACGACCTCCAGGACTGCTGAGGTCCCACTGGCGCTCCTGCTTAGCCCCAGCCAGCTCCCAGTACTGAGGCAGAGTTTAGGGAAACCATCACCATGCTGACCCAGTTGGTGGCCTCCCAGGGTAACAGTCGGGGTTCTCAGACTCCTAGTTCTAGCTCACAAAAGTCCTCAGCTGCAACCCGACTCAGAAACTTTTTGAGGATGAACTCGCTTGTGTATACGGGGTCTAAGTTTGAGGAGGACCTGCAGAACTTCATTGATAAAATGTACAAGGTCTTGAAAGTTATGCATGCTACTGAGGTTTAGGGAGTTGATCTTGCCTCCTATTAGCTGAAGGATGTTGCAAATATGTGGTATAAACAATGAGAGGATAGTAAAGGTGAGGATGTATAGCCTTCAGAATGGGAAGAGTGTGAAGCAACTTTCCTTGATCACTTCTTCCCTCAAGAGTTGAGAGAGGCAAAAGTGGATGAGTTTGTGAAACTGAAGCAAGGAGGGATGACTATTAAGGAGTACAACCTTAAGTTTATTAAGCTGTCTAGGTATGCTCCGGAGATGGTGCAAGACATGAGGGTAAGGATGAGAAAGTTTGCGTCTGGTCTGGGCAGACATGTGCCGAAAGAGTGTAAGATGGCTTTACTGATCCCCAGTATGGATATCTCCAGAATCATGGTATATTCCCAGCAGACAGAGGATGACAAGAAAAGAGATAAAGCGGAGCAGATGAACAGAAAGGCAAAATCAGCAGGACATGAGCCTAGCCAGCAGAGGTAGAATAAGGGTGACAAGTCCTACTTTCA
Source organism: Solanum medicagineum (assembly GCA_026153255.1). Lineage (NCBI taxonomy): Eukaryota > Viridiplantae > Streptophyta > Magnoliopsida > Solanales > Solanaceae > Solanum > Solanum medicagineum. The sequence goes on from JAPFFP010046429.1 coordinate 2,132, forward strand.
GGAAAGATCATCTCATCATGCACATTCTATAGCAAGTGTACCCGTTCAGCCAAACAGGTATGATCATAAGTCTGAAGGTTATCAGAATTTCAAGGCTCAGGGTGCATACTCTCAGGCTAGTGTGACCCAAGGTGTGAGGGGAAATCCACCTTGTTACAAGTGTGGTAAGCTTCATCTAGGTGAGTGTCGTATGGGTAGAAATGTTTGCTATTCATGTTAACAAGCTAGTTAATTCCACTTTGAGTGTACAAAGAGGAGACGGGGTGAAGGGAGCAGCAGGCCACAATCCTCCGCAGTACCCCTAACTGGTAATCACCAGAGGGGTACTACAGGTATAGGAGGCGGGAAGAACAACCTTTATTCTATAGGTAATCAGCAGGATCATGAGGATGCACCAAGTGTGGTTATAGGTATGCTTCGAGTCTTTACCTTTGATTGTTATGCATTGCTTGATCCGGGTGCCACTTTGTCTTTTGTGACCCCTTATGTGGCTAGTAAGTTTGGGATTCTCCCAGAGTGCTTGCTTGACCCTTTTGCTATTTCCACTCCTATTGGTGAGTCCATCTTAGCTGATAGAGTTTACAGGGATTGTGTAGTGTCCATTTATCATAGAGACACCTTAGATGACTTGGTAGAATTGGAGATAGTTGACTTTGATGTGATACTTGGCATGGGTTGGCTTCACGCCTGTTATGCTTCTGTTGACTGTAAAACTCGAATTGTAAAGTTTCAACTGTTCTAGAGTGGAAAGGGAGTTCTGTTGCACCTAAGGGAAAGTTTATCTCTTATCTTAGGGCCAGAAAGTTGATCTCCAAGGGTTGTATTTAACACCTTGTGTGAGTTAAGTCTGATGATGCTGAATCTTCTACTCTTGAGTCAGTCTTGATTATGAATGAGTTTCCTGAGGTATTTCTTGATGATCTACCTAGAGTCCCTCCTAATAGGGAGATTTACTTTGGTATAGGTGTTCTTCCCGATACCCAACCCATTTCATTTCCACCTTATAGATGCACCTCCCCCCCTCGAGTTGAAAGAGTTGAAAGAGCAATTGAAAGACTTATTAGAGAAAGGTTTCATAAGGCCTAGTGTCTCTCCTTGGGGTGCTCCTATCCTATTCATATGTCTCCCAGAATGTGTATAGATTATCAGCAACTCAACAAGGTCACCATAAAGAATAAATATCCTCTTCCCAGGATAGATGATCTATTTGACCAACTTCAAGGTGCTATTTGTTTCTTCAAGATAGACCTCAAATTGGGTTGCCATCAGTTGAAGGTGAGGCAAGGTGATATTCCAAAGATAGCCTTTAGGACCCAGTATGACCAGTTTGAGTTCTTAGTCATATCCTTCGGGTTGACAAATGCACCTGCGACTTTTATGGATTTGATGAACAGGTGGTTTTGCAAACACTCAAATATCATGAGTTGTATGCGAAATTCTCAAAGTGTGAGTTTTGGCTATAGTCTGTGGCCTTCCTAGACCATGTTGTTTCGGGAGATGGTATTCGGGTAGATACTCAGAAAATTGAAGTGGTTAAGAGCTGGCCTAGACCAACTTCTCCGACAAAAATAAGAAGCTTCTTGGGTTTAGCAGGCTACTATTAAAGATTTGTTGAACACTTCTCTTCTCTGTCAGCACCATTGAGTAAGCTAACTCAGAAGAAGGCTAAGTTTCAATGGTCTGAGGAATGTGAGAGGAGTTTCCAAGAGTTGAAGACTAGATTGACTACAACATCTATTCTGACTTTGCCCAACGGGATAGGAGATTAGTGATATACTGCGATACATCCAGAGTTGGATTGGGCTGTGTGCTTATGCAGAGAGGGAAGGTGACAGCTTATGCTTCTAGACAACTTAAGATCCATGAGTAGAATTATCTGACTCATGATCTCGAGTTGGTAGCGGTCGTATTTGCACTTAAAATCTGGCGTCACTACTTGTATGGAGTGCATGTGGACATGTTCACTGACCACAAAAGTTTACAATATGTATTCAGTCAGAAGGAGCTCAACCTGAGACAGAGGAGATAGATGGAGTTGCTCAAGGATTATGACATGAACATTCTCTACCATCCAGGTAAGGCTAATGTAATGCCCTCGTTAAATGATAAAAATATCTCTAGAATTGACCTTACGCGTAACGCGACTTCCCTTGCTTCATTTGCAAATTCGAGACCAAATTTACGATCATTACGAAAAATCGAGTCGAGAAATGATCTTGACTCGACAAAACCTCGAAAAAATGCGAATTATTTTTCTCCAAGAAAGCTCAAAATAGTGGGGTTTCTGCGCCCCTTCCGCAAGGCGGAGTGGACGCAGAACTACACTTTGATTTTTTTCAAAAATTTACAAAAAGTGAGAAATTGAAAAAGTGCTAAAAAGCACTAGAAAGCGTCGCGCACTAGTGCAGGAGGAGACAATTTCATTTTTTTAGGGGAGGGGTAATTTCGACTTTTCTCACACCCCATATCCTAAACTAATCCGTTTTTAAGTTGTATTTAGTCCGTAAAACGTTTATTTCATCATACAATTCTCTCAAACAAGCCAACCCTTTCAAGAACTTATGCTTAAGAACTCAAGAAATGATAGTAGGGCTTTAGGATTCCTCCAATTCTTCAACAAAGTCCTTCCAAGGTATGTAAGGCCTATCAAAATCTATGTTATTATTATTTTGGGATATAAATTCCCCAATTTCATACAAGATTACACTTAAACTGTAAGATTTAAGAATTTTGCATCCTGTGTGAGTAAATTCCATCTAGATGTTAGATTATGCACTCTTTTGATATGAAATCATGTCTTCTTCCTAGTTGTAGTATAAAGTTGCATTATTGTATAATCTTTACTATAAATGATGTATTTCTTGAAAACCTTGAAACTTTTCCAAGAAAAGAAAAGCTAGTATATGAGTAGTTAAATCAAGTTAAAGAATGACTTTCTTGAAGATTTCCTTGATATTTTAGCGGAATAATCTAGCATGTTTGCAAGTGCATGAAAGTCATTAATTTCAGTAAAGTTAAAGATTCCAGTAGAGGAAGCTAAGTAGTAAGCTGGGCTAAATCCTCGAAAGATAAGATTTTAAGAATTCATTCTTTAAAAGTTATGAGATATATAAAATGTTTTTAGAGTAGTATTGAGCACGGATATGGGTGAGAGTAGAATAAATTACTTGAACTGATAAACATGTACTACGATATCTTCCTCTTTAGCCATTGAGATGACCGAGTTTTGGGATGGATCCACTCCCATAGTTTTCGTTCCTTACTCAGGAAAAGTATAGAATGGCTCTGGTAGTGTGGGCAAGACGTTGTATCATCACGAAGCTCATAATGGTGGTTATCGGTTATAGAAACTCCCCAAGCTAAGAAACTAAGTTTTACTTATCAGTTTTTAGCATGTTATTTTCAGCATACAAGCCTTATGATGATTGCTATTTCACTTATATTAGGATTATTTCTTTTGAGATGCATTATGATATCCCTATTAAATGTTTAGGCCATCTTACATATTGTACATTCCACGTACTGACATACTTTGGACCTGCATCATTTTATGATGTAGATGCAGGTGATAGAATTCCTCAACAGTCGCTTCATTGAAAACCTGACATCTATCAGTTATTGGTGAGGCCTCTTCTCAATTTGAGGCTCCTATGTTCATGTTATTTCATTTCAGCATTTACTTTCAGTTCAGACTACTTGGGGCCTTTCTCAGTAGTCCTTTTAGACAGTAATTGTAGAGGTTCCATTGACCATGTGTAGTATTTCAATTTTTAGTTATTTAGGCATTGCTTAAAAGCCTTTTCATTCAGTTATGCAGACAGATATGAAGTTTTCGTACTGCTTTTAATTAGCCTTTTCCACTATTATGAGTCTTTCGCTGAGTAAGTAGCTAGGCCAAGTGGTTCGCTTGCGACCAAAAATGATTATCGAGTGTCAGCCACGCCTAGGGTGTAGGCTTGGGGCATGACAAACTTGGTATCAGAGCCTAGAGTTCAGGAGTCCTAGGGAGTCTATGGAACCGTGTCTAGTGGAGTCCGTATTATGGGTGTGAAGCATGCCACATCTATGATAGGGTGGTTACGGGACATTAGGAAATGTCATCATTGATTGTCATTCTTTATCTCATGCTTCAGAGTATATCTCTATGGACTCCTTTCTAACTCGTGCGTTCACGCTATGTTTTCAGATCATGCCTCTTCGCAGAGCTAATGGACCAGTCAAGGGTAGAGGATGCCCAACCAGGAGGAATGCAAACCAGCCTAGTCGGATTCCTGAGGAACCTAGGGGCCTAGCTGTGCCTGTCGAGAAACAACAACAAGATGACATTACTAATGCTGAGCTTCATCAAGCCATTCAGACTTTGGCTTAGGTAGTCACTAACCAGGGAAGTTTCCAGGGAGATGGCAGGAATGATGGTGTGGATAACGCTAGATTTCGAGAGTTTTTGAGGATGAACCCACCAGACTTCACGGGGTCTGATGTGAAGGAGGATCCTGAGAATTTTATTGAAGAGTTTCAGAAGGTGTTTCAGGTGATGCGTATAGCTGATGCTGAACAGGTTGAGTTGGCTGCCTATCAGCTTAAAGGGGTAGCTAGACTCTGGTTTGACTAATGGGAAGGGCGTAAGGCAGATGGGGCTCCAGCTATCACTTGGGCAGTGTTTGGGGAGGCCTTTCTGGGACAGTATTTTCCTAGAGAGATGAGATAGGATAAGCTGAGAGAGTTTCTGAACTTGAAGCAGGAGAATATGAGCGTACGGTAGTACAACCTCAAGTTTACTTAGTTGTCCTGTTATGCTCCATCTATGGTGGCAGATATGTGTACGAGGATGGATCTCTTCGTGTCTGGGCTCTCTTTAATGACCAAGAGGGAGGGTAGGAATGCGATTTTGATTTGGGATATGTATATTATTTGTTTGATGACCGAGAAGATGCAGGAAAGGGAAGAGTTTATGAGTAAGAGGGCCAAGACAGGCAAGAGGGGACTGGAGGTGAAAGTCACTCATCTTTCCAGACTAATATAGTTGGACTAGTACTCTCATTTGTTAGTGCACTGCACCAAGGGTAAAAAATGAGCAAGGATCACAGCACTGTAGGTTCCTGGGCAACCAGTCATAGGGTTGCATGGCTCCAGGATCACACCGTTGTCCTATTTGTGGAAAGTGTGGTAAGTCTCACCCTGGAGAGTGCCTTCTGGGCACAAATGGATGTTTCAAATGTGGTCAGGTGGGGCATTTCTCGAAGGATTGTTCTATGGGGAAGCTGAATACGGAGATACAAGGTTACGATAGTCTTTTCAGCCCCGCAGGGTAAGCCACCTCACAGGGGTACTATAGTAGGGACAAGTGGAGGCACAAACTGCTTGTATGCCATGGGCACCAGAGAGGAGCGGGAGAACTCACCTGATGTGTTTATGGGTATGCTCAAAATCTTTACTCATGATGTATATGCATTATTAGACCCTAGAGCCATATTGTCTTTTGCAACCCCATATGTAGCTGTGAAGTTTGGGATCAACCCAGAATGTTTTCTTGAGCCTTTCAGTATTTTTACTCCAACTGGAGAGTCTATTTTAGCCCAAAGAATTTATAGGGGTTGTCCAGTCTCTATTTATCATAAGATCATTGTAGCTGATTTGGTAGAGTTAGATATAGTGGAGTTTGATGTCATCCCAAGCATGGATTGGCTTCATGCTGGGTATGCCTCCATAGATTGCAGAACTTGAGTAGTCAAGTTTCAATTTTCTAACGGACCAGTCTTAGAGTGGAGGGGTAGCTCAGTTTTCCCTAAGGGCCAGTTTGTTTCATATCTCAAAGCTAGAAAGTTGATTCCTGAAGGGTGTATATATCACCTAGTAAGAGTTCAGGATTCTCGTGCCGAAGCACCATCCCTTCAGTCTGTCCCAGTTGTGAATGAGTCCCTAGAAGTCTTTCCTGAGGATCTTCCCAGAGTCCCTCCTTGTAGGGACATAGACTTTGGGATAGACACTCTTCCAGATGTTCAGCCTATCTCCATCCCTCCATACCGTATGGCTCCTTCGGAGCTAAAAGAGTTAAAGATACAGTTGAAAGATCTTTTAGATAAGGGTTTCATTAGACCAAGCATCTCACCTTGGGGTACTCCAGTTCTTTTTGTGCGTAAAAAGTTCTCTATGGATGTGCATAGATTACCTCAGTTGAACAAGGTCACAATTAAGAGCAAGTATTCTCTTCCCAAAATTGATGACTTATTCGACCAACTTCAGGGTGCTACCTGTTTTCCAAGATAGGTCTTAGATCTGGGTATCATCAGCTTAAAGCTAGAGAGAAAGACATTCCTAAGACAGCTTTCAGAACCCGATATGGCCATTATGATTTCTTGGTCATGTCTTTCGGGTTGACAAATGCATTAGCAGCTTTCATGGATCTTATGAACAGGGTGTTGTGACCTTACCTAGATATGTTTGTTGTCGTATTCATAGCTGATATCGTGATATAGATCTTATGAACAGGGTGTTGTGACCGTACCTAGATATATTTGTTGTCGTATTCATAGATGATATCCTGATCTACTCCTGTGGTAAGGAGGAGTATGCAGACCATTTTAGAGTTGTCCTTCATACCCTTACGGATAAACAACTATATGCCAAGTTTTTTAAGTGTGAGTTCTGATTGGAGTATGTGGCATTTCTGGGGCACATTATGTCTGGTGAGGGTATCTAGGTTGATTCCCAAAAGATTGAGGCAGTGAAGAATTGGCCAAGGCCCATAACTCCCACAGAGATAAGAGTTTCTTGGGCTTGGCGAGGTACTACAGATGGTTTGTAGAGGGGTTTTCTTCTATTTCAGCTACCTTAACTAAGCTGACTCAGAAGAAGACTAAGTTCGAATAGTCAGAAGCTTGAGAGAAAAGTTTCCAAGAGTTGAAGACTAGGTTGACTATATCCCCAGTCTTATCCCTACCAGATGGAGTTGATAATTGCGTAGTTTATCGTGACGCTTCCAGAGTTGGCCTGGGCTGTGAATTAATGCAAAGAGGTAAGGTAATAGCATATGCCTCCAGAAAACTCAAGATTTACGAAAAGAATTACCCAACTCATGACCTTTTGCTAGCTGTGGTGGTATTTTATCTGAAGATCTGGAGACACTACCTATATGGTCGGCACGTGGATGTATTCACGGACCACAAGAGCTTACAATATGTGTTTGGCCAGAAGGAGCTGAATTTGTGACAAAGGAGATGGTTGAAGCTTCTGAAAGACTATGATATGAGTATCCTCTATCATCCAGGTAAAGCTAATGTAGTTGCTGATGCTCTTAGCAGGGTGACCATGGGGAGCACAGCCTATGTTGTGGCTGAAAAGAAAGAGTTACCTAAGGAGATCCACAGATTAGCCGGTTTGGGGTTTCAGATTGAAGATTCTGACAAAGGCGGGGCCATTGTTAGAAATGGGTTAGAGTCATCTTTGGTGGTAGAAGTGAAAGAAAAACATGACAAGGATCCCATCCTTCTCCAACTGAAAGAAGTTGTTCTGAAGCACAAAGTATTAGTGTTCTCAAAAGGGAGAGATAGTGTACTGAGATACTAAGGCAGGTTGTGTATGCCAAATGTTGACGGTCTTAGAGATAGGATCTTGGTTGAGGCTCATAATGTCAGATACACTATCCACCCTGGTGCAACAAAGATGTATAGAGATTTGCGAGAAGTCTATTGATGGGGTGGTACGAAGAAGGATATTTCGGAGTTTGTGTCTAGATGCCCAAATTGCCAGCAAGTTAAGGTTGAGCACCAGAAGCCTTATAGTGTAGCACAGAACATAGAGATTCTTGAATGGAAATGAGAGATGATTAATATGGACTTTGTAATAGGCTTACCTTGATCTCATAGACAGCTTGATTCGATATGGGTCATAGTAGACAGAATGACCAAGTCAGCTCACTTCCTACCCGTCAAGACGCCTGATACAACTGAGAATTATGCTAGACTCTATCTTAAGGAGATTGTTAGGCTGCACGGGGCCCGATATCCATTATTTCAGACAGAGTAGCTCAGTTTACAACACAATTTTGGAAGTCCTTTTAGAAGGGGCTTGGTACGAAGGTGAATCTTAGCACAACCTTCTACCCACAGACAGATAGGCCAGCAGAGCGAACTATACAGACCTTGAAAGATATGTTGAGAGCTTGCGTGATAGACTTTAAAGGTAATTGAGATGATCATTTACCTTTGGTTGAGTACTCTTATAATAATAGTTTTGAGGCCAGCATATAGATGGCACCATATGAAGTTCTTTATGAAAGAAGGTGTAAATCACTCTTAGGGTGGTTTAAAGTTGGTAAAGCAGGATTGATAGGAACTAATCTAGTCCATGAGGCTATGGAAAAAGCAAAGGTTATTCAGGAGATGCTTAAGACAGCTCAGAGCAGACAAAAGTCTTACACAGATGTTAGAAAAAGAGACATGGAGTTTGAGGTAGGTGATTGAGTTACTTGAAGGTATCTTCAATGAAGGGGGTTAAGAGATTCGGGAAGAAGGGAAGCTTAGCCCACGATATATTGGGCTTTACTAGATTCTGAGAAGAGTGGGAAGTATTGCTTATCAACTAGAGCTACTAGCGGAGTTGAGTGCTATACATCCAGTATTTCATATCTCCATGCTTAAGAAGTGCTTCGGAGTGCAACTTGAGGAGAACAATGAAGGAGGGGTTAACGTTCAGAATGGGTCTACTTCATCCTTAGTGTCAAAAGTGAAGGAAAAGCAAAACCAAGACCCTGTCTTATTCCGATTGAAAGAAGCGGTTTATAAGTAGAAAGTGATGGTTTTCTCCAAAGGGGGAGATGGGCTGTTGAGATACCAGGGTAGACGTGTGTACCCATG
>JAPFFP010046430.1:0-10986 GCA_026153255.1 Solanum medicagineum
CTATATACTCTGAAATGCATCCTGCTACATTTCCTACAAAATGGCTTTGCTTTCGTACCAAGGGCCACATAGGCCTGAGAACCCTTTGCTCTAAAGATTGGCTGACCTAGGGAGTTCTGCTCATACTTGTTACATGGAGCTTGGGCATTGTCTAAAGATGGTACATAACTCAAAGGCCTCTTATGGAAGTAAGAGTTGTCTCCGTTACTTTGCTTAGGATGACTAGGTTCAAGCCCTGCTGACATGGCCTTCTTGCTCAGATGCTCCTCTCAATCTCTCTTCTTATCCTTCTTGAGTTGTTGTGCATAGACCATGAGTCTAGAGATGTCCATGGCTGGGATCAGTAGAGTTTCTTTACATTCCTTCTTCACACATTTACCTAAGCCAATATCAATTTCATGATTCTTTCTCTAATCTCTTAATCATACCTAGATAGCTGGACGAACTTGAGGTTATACTCCTTAACTGTTAACCCCTCCTACTTCAAGTTCACAAACTCTTCAATCTTTGCCTCCCTCAGCTCTTGTGGAACGAAGTTACGAAGGAAGGCACTCTCAAACTCACTACTCAACAGCCTCAGCATCCTCACCTTGACCCTCTTCCCACTGATTACACTACATATTTGCCATTTCTTTTAGTTGATTAGAGGACAATTCAACTCCTTCAATTTTAGTTGCATGCCTGGCTTGCAAGACTTTCGATATCTTATCAATGAAGTTATGGGGGTTTTCCTCCACCTTGGACCCTATAAAGACTGGTGGGTTCATCTTCAAAAAATTCCTAGGCGTAGTTGCAGTGGTTGGCTTGGAGTTGTGTCTAGGAAAATATGAAGTTTGGTTGTCACTCTAGAAAGCCACAAGTTAGGTAAGAATAGTAGTTGCTCCTCGAAACTCAACTCCTAAATTGGGAGATGGCTAAGCAGTAGGTGCTTGTAGGACCCTAGTGGTTCTAGAAGGTCGACCCTGACCTCTTGTCTCCATAAGGGTAGGCACTTCTGGTGGGGGATTCTCAATGTTGCTAGCAGAGGCATATCTTTGGATGGTCGTACACTAAGCAGGCATGATCTACAAATGAATAACTCGCGAGTTGGAAAAGAGCTATATAGAGTTAGACTCTATCGAAGGAAGTCAAAATACAACAAAAGTGTAATCATTCCTCATGTCAGCGTCCTGCTTATAAAGTGTTGTGTACAACACACTCATAAACAAGACTCTACTAGATACAACTTCATAGATTCCCTAGGACACTTGAACTCTATGTTTTGACGACAAGTTTGTCATGCCCTGGGAGGATACCCTGGGCATGATCGGCACTTGAAGAACCATTGTTGATTTTGCAAGAGAACCACTTGGCCTCATTGTCCCATATTACTCAACAACAAAAAAAAATACTCAAATGAAAGACATTCAAATGGAATAGTAAGACTCTTATAAAATATAAGTTCCAATGATCAAGTTTGGAAACAGTCCCAAATCAACTATCTCCACTGAGTGTCCTTGAAGCCTCTAATCAAATTTGGAAGGTGCTAAGACAAGTCGTAGGCTACCTTAATAGAAATAATGTTAATACTCAAATATGAAAGAAAAAAATAGCTCCTCGTAAAATCACGCTAGGCTCACCAAATCTAGAAGCAAGCGACTGGACCTTAAAGGTGTACTGGTTGATGTCCTCTATCACTTGTATCTACATTATTAATGATACAAGGCCAACCAAATGTTAGTACATGGAATATACTCATTAACTTATGACTCAACTCAATGGCAAATGCAAGTTTAAGGTCTAAAATCATTCTTAATAATAGACTCAATCTTTATGTAGGTCAGTTTAAAACATAATATGCAAAATCAAGTGATGATTGAAACTTTCTCTAAACGATATAACTCCTACCACCATGAGTTTGGTGATACATAGCGACGCCAACGTTATTGCCACATCCGTCCTGAACTTGAGGATGTCACCTCTCCCTCTCTATCGTATCTAAAGAGAAAGCACATTATTTTGGGCATGAGCCACCAGAGTTAATTGCACAACTATCTTACTCTAGCAACGTAGTTCTTGGATGTTATCCTTTTACCCAACTCGATGCTCAACACTCTTTGTAAGACTAAAACATGTTCATACAAACCATGGTAAACTCATATATTTGACTCATCTCAAACAAAACTCGATTATTCAATAACTCCAAAATTCAGGATCATCATTCATGCAATGCAACTTATGGGTCAAACTTATATGGTCAATTAATCTCAAATCAATCATGCTCAGCACATAATGTATATTAGATGCTCATTACATGCATATGTACAAACAAGAACACGTACTCCCCATGCTTAATTTACTCAACTCAACTAGCCAGAATCATGGTTCTCAATTCAGTCAATATTCAATGTATGATTTTGATGGAGTAATGTAATTTAAGGCTAATGTAATTTAGGGATCCTGTTGTCAAGTAGAAAACTGGTATTTAAATTTCGCATAACATCAATGCAATTCATAATTCATTCTTATGTGCTTATGAGGGATCAAAACAAATGTAAGAACTTGAGAATTTAGATCATAAGGTTTTCCTTACTCAATTCTCATTCATCATCTTGACTCAGATAAACAAAAGAGGTATGTGGATGAACTCAATCTAACACTTTAGGTAGCCTTACATACCTGGGTTGAAGTTTGATGACCAGTGGACAAAGGTTTCTGCTTCACTCATTGAATCTCTCACACTTCTCCTCCTCTTCTTAGCCTAAGATTGTTTTTAGCTTAATAGGGACGTAAAAATAGGTTCAAAAACAATTTTTCCTCGCAGAATGACTTATATTATCACGCTTTGAATTTAAGAGGGGTGGCAAAAATTCTAGAATGCCCCTAAAAAAACTAATATTTTAACACTACGGCGTACCAAGTTTGCATCACGGAGTTGGGCATTTTTAGTGCAATTTTCATCAAAAATTTTTGGATCGGTTTCTAGTCTCAAAGAAAAAAATAGAAATTTCTCTGTGACATAGACTTGTTACGAACATGCACAAATTGGAAGTCCATGACATGGACTTGTTACGGACTTCTCTCGAATTGTATTTGTCGCTCCGAAAAATTATCTTTTGATTCAGTTGTCCTAATATTCAACCAAGACCATTTTCCAACACAATTTTTTGTGTTTATTGCGATTTTAGCCTTAGTTTTTCCAAAAATATTTGGGAAGATGCTTTACACGAGCGTCTCTCATCTAAAGGTGTTTTGGTAATTTTATCAAGTATAACATTAATGCTTGATGTCTCTCCTAGTTTCATAATCATTTGATTATGAAAGATCCTGAGGGGAGGATATTGTAAAATCTGAAATATATACTAACTTGAAAGGTGTAATACCCCAGAAGAATTTGAGAAAAATTCTTTCACTATCAGTGGCCACGATGGCACTTCTAAGAGTCATAAATGTTTCTACGGTCCATAGATGAGGTCTCATGGTTAAATCTATTATTAGAAAAATTTTTACTTTTAGAGTCAATCTTCGGAACAACTTTACTAATATTAGATGCTTCTACAGACTATAGATTGCGCCCATAGATTAGGAATAAAGAGGATGCAATGATTCCTGGAATCAACAAAACCAGGTCCACGAGCCATAGATATTTCTACGAGTTAAAGACTCGATATATAATTTCAGTGTTTCGTTGATTTAGTGAGGTCTATAAAAATTGTCCAGGACTTAATGTTTGGACCACGACCAGCGATTAGTATGTCATAGTTTAGTCCTGCAACCCATTTATTTGTCTGAGTTCCACAAAAGGCCTATTATAACCTATTGATGTGTTATGATCCATACCAGGGGGTTCTATAGACCTAGGCATGTTTTTCCCAGGAAATTATGAAATTTATTTACGAGCCATAGACAAGATTGTGAACTATAGATAGGCTTTCATGGTTGTTGTCGCCAGTTTTTATAATGTTTAAATTTCATCTTGTCTGATCTTTTCAAACCAAACCCTAAACGTTCTTAGATTAAAATAAGACCTATTCATAAACCCAATGATACCCATATCCTTATAATTATTTATATATTGAGAGCTAATTCTAGTGGAGAAACAACTAGAATTCAAGCAATTCTATCACGGTCTATTTGTTCCAAGTCAGGTTTGGATCTTAGTAGATATGTAAGATTATCATAGCATTAGTTTGAGTTCGTCCACGCGCTCCATGTCTAAGTTTTATCTTGCATGAATATCGAGTTTGGTAAAAATCTAGATTTTGAATCCCAATTGAACATTTTTCATCCGTTGAGTAACAATTATGCATTTAAGTTTTTATTATTTTTATCTCTCATTTTGGTATAATTTTCATATGTGATTACTTTCCCATGAACCCAAGTTTAGTCAATGATCATGGCTTTTTTATGTATTATTTGATGTTTAGATTCTTGATTTGCATTGACTAAATAAAGTATTATTTTAAATCAAGATTAAGTCTTTTTTGAGTAAAGCTGATTGATTTCATGCATAAAGTAAAGTATTATTTTTTATTTGAGATGATGCAGGTTCTAAAACTTTTGATGAAATTAAGCATTGAGTAGAATGATGTTTTGAAAAGAGTTTTAAATATAATGCAAATGATTTTCAAAATATATTTATTGACAAAAGACGATGATAATGATGTTTTGAGATGAGTTTGAGTCTGATATTTTATTTTAATGTCCAACATGAGATACATTTAGTATTTCACTTGATTAAGCATACGAGCACATTATTTTGGGAGTAGTATCAAGCACCAATTTGGGGAAGAGTATAATTAACTCAAACCCCATAAACTATGTTGTCAACTAGGATAGGAGTTATGCCTCTCTTGTCTCATAGGAGGACTTTTATTGTCACGACCCAAGCCTAGGGCCTAGACGTGACCGGCGAATGGGGAACCCGAAGGAACCCAAAACAAGCCTCATAGCATATCATTACACATCCTTGGTCATAGAAGCAAGTAAAATTACAATAGGAGATAAGCATAAACAAGGGGAAATGGGACTAAGGGTGAACTTTCATATCATAAACATAAAAAAAAGAGAGAGTCAACGCTCATAGTTTAAACAAAACCTCAATTACATAGATAAGAGCGGGGTCCAAGACAAGCAACCGGGCTCACACTCATGATAATAACAATAGGTAATCCAAACATACAAGACATAGTCTAGCATATGTTTGAAAGAAGATAGATATTGTACCCGGACTTGAGGATTTACTATAAGCTAACTTGAACAATCCGTCTAACCACGAGGAGAATCAATGGGAGCTCCTGTTCCTACATGGTGATATCATATAGGTATAGAGTATGTGTTAGTACCTTTCTATATACTAAGTATGTAGGATTCAATGCAACAATGGATGCACATCATAAGCAAAATACATAATCACAAGCAATGAATAACATAATAACAAGATGACATGTATGAATGATGCTTCATGTAAAACCATGCTTATAAAGATCATAATACGAGTGTAAGGAGTAACAATTAACTATTGATGGATCTTCACACCCTACCATCCTTTGTAATTGAGGTATAAACCCCGTCAATAGGTTGGTGGATCGTCGCACCATACAACCCTTAGTGATTGAGGTACAAACCCCGTCAATAGGTCGGTGGATCGTCCCACCCTACCACCCTTGGTGCCGGAGTACAAACCCCCTGATAGGTTGATAGGTACAAAACCCAACAAGGTTGGTGGATCATCATACCCTACCACCCTTGGTGCCAGAGTGCAAACCCCATATAGGTTGATGGGTAGAAACCCCGAACAAGGTTACCCGACGCACAACCCTAGGTGGGGCATGGTCACATTCCAATACTGTATAGAGAGAACCATGTACATACATTCATTTCATCATAGAATCATCATGTAGTCATTAAGCTCATATGACATGTATTGGATCTTCAAGTCCTTAAGAATCCATAACCAAACATCTTATCAAACACTTAGAAAGTATGTAGTGCTAGTGTAAAACCATGCAATTCAAGAGTGAAATCATGCTAGAAAATTCAATGTAAAACCTTTAATAGATACTTGGTAACACCCTCAAGACATTTACATCAAAACCCTTCATCAAATCTTACAATAGACCTTGGTTTCATAACTCAAAATATAGCAAAACAGTCACAATTTCATGAGCTTCAACATAGTGTACAGTGATTTCCATAATAAGATAGATCCAATTGTGAATCAACTTTAAATCATTCAAATTAGAGTTAACGGAAGCTTGGGTATCATGGATGAAAGGAACCTTGAAAGAAACCCATATACCATAGCTTTGGAAATGATCTTGATGAAGATTGGAGATGGAGACTTGAAGCGTGAGAGGAAACATGAGAGGGTTTTGGCAATTGAAATTTTAGTGAATTATAAGCCAAAGAGTTTGAGTGAGTATTGAGGAATGTCTTGTATGATATGAAGGCAAAATATGGGTAAGTATAGGTATGTTCACGTGTTGGAATGCTTAGGCCAAAGAGTTAAAACTATTGGACTTAACTGAAAAACTGGAAAGAAAAATACAATACGGCGCGTTGCGCCCCAAAACGCGGATACCATTCTGGAAATCGTCACTTTGAAATTTTAAATTGTGAATTGTTCGCTCTAAAATTGGGGTTAGACCCTTTTCAACCTAAATTCGGCCCCCCGAACAAGAATATGAAGTCGGATTTTTGAAATTATGCACGAAATTTTGAGATATATGAAAATTATGATTCCGAACACTTTCAAGGCATATTTTTGGAAACTTTTTAGGGTCATTACAATATCTCTGCCTTGGGAACATTCATCCACAAATGTCAAAGAAACATACAAGAGAACAGTTATCACAAAGAGACTAGCCCCAACAAGAATGCAACAAGGCACTTAAAACACCATTTTAAAAAAATCTCAACGTAAGTGTAAAATCACCATGAACATATTCAATGTAAACATGAATGCATGCAAATGACATAGGGGCTGGAACACGAGACATAAAATCACAAAAAGGTACGGATATCGCTTTTTCGTGCCTGCTCCGGCTTCCTGGGAGGCTTTATCGACTTGGTGATTCTTCTAATGGGCTTTGACAAACACAACACCCTTACCAATCAACCTTTACTCATATCCACCCTACTTTCCATTGGACCTTCTCATAAGTTAACCCATGTATTACAACACTCACAACTTCAAGAAGTCCTATAGTACTAGAGTCACTAACACATCCCCTTATTGTAGAAGCATGAAGAACCGGACGAACCATATCCATATCAAAAGGCACTTCCTATTCGTATGCAGCCTCACTAACCTTTTTCCACACCCTATGAAAACTTACGAACCATGAATTCAATTTCCTCTTTCCCCAGGCAAACCACCTTTCATGAGCGAAACCTTCAATTAGCCCAAACAGTAACTTTGAAATCAACCCTCTCTCTTTCTCACTTTGACATAGTACTTTTGACGACTTTGGGTTGTCTCGAACCTTGCCTTAATCAACCTTACCTTCTCCATAGCATTCATAACCAAAGCCAGACCTAACGAAGCCATCTCTCCCTCTTCAACCCACCCAACCGGTGATCTACAACACAAACCATAAAGAGAGCCTCAAAAGGAGCCATACCGATAGCTATTGCTATAGGAAAGCTCAATCAATGGAAGATGATCATCCCAACTAATCATGAACTCCGAAATACAAGCCCTAAGCATATAATCAAGTAATTTCATCAACTCATGGATATACAATTTAGCATACTCTTTGGCACCATAAATAGCCTTAACTGGTAAAAAGTGAACCAATTTCATCATCCTATCAACCACACCCCAAATAGAATCAAAACTCTTCTGAGTATTGGGCAATCCAACCACCAAAATCCATGTTGATCACCTCCCACTTTCAAGTAGGAATCTCTATGTCTTAGGTTAGGTCACTCAGCCTTAGATACTTAGCTTTAACTTGTTGACAACTATGACAAATGAAAACATATTTGGCAATGCCCTTCTTCATACTTCCCTGCCAATACACATCTTTCTAATCTTTATACATATGGTAGAACCAAGGTAAATAAAATACCAAGAGTTATGAGCATCATCAAGAATCTTCTCTATCAAGATATCAACACAAGGTACACACAACCTACCTTGGTACCTAAGGGCACCACCTCCTTCTTGGGAAAAATCCTCCATCTTGCCCTCTTTCATCAAAGCCTTCTATTCTAACAAGGAGGGATCAAGATCTTGCTTTGCTGTTACCTTATCAACTAATGAAGATTAGGATCATCACCAACAATAACACCACTATCATCATGAGCTAGGCTGCCCATAGACACCGTACTCAAAGAATCCGCCACAATATTAGTCTTACCGGGGTGATAATGCTCACTCATATCATAATCCTTAAGAAGTCCTAACCATCTCCTTTGTATCAAGATAAGATCCCTTTGGGTGAACACATATTAGAAACTCTAGTGGACGGTGGTCGCACCAACATGCACCCCATACAACCAATGACATCAAATTTTTCAAAGCAAAAGCCTCGGTGGCCAACTCAAGGTCATAGATTAGATAATCCTTCTCATGTATCTCAAATTATCTAAAAGAATAGACTTCCACCTAACCATCTTTGATCAACACACAATGCAAACCAATCTCGGTGACAATACACTACATAACAAACCCTTACACCCCATATGGTGAGAACAAGATATGGACGGAGATAACCTATCCTTCTTTTGGATCAACTTGGTCATGAGAGAAGCAATATAAGACGACCAATTCACAAACCTCCAGTAACATGCTAAGCCCAAGAAACTCCTACTATCCAAGGGAGTAAAAGATCTAGGCCAATTTCTATTCACATACATCTCCTTAAGACCAATCTTAATACCATCCTTCGACGTCATAGGACCTAGAGAGGTGACCTCCTCTAACCACATTTCACACTTCATATACTTAGCATACCACTTTTCTTACCCCAAGAGTTGCAACACTAGCCCTAACTGGTTCACAAGCTCTAAATAAATAGACACTCAAGGTAGTGACTAAAGACTCTATTCTTGAAACCCATAAACATAGACGGTGAATAAGCCAACCAAACAACTCCAACATACTCAAAAGCTTCACTCCTAATTCAAAAAGCCACTAAGGGATATCACCTATCCTCATCATCATTTGGGAACGAAACCCGAACCAAAGATCAAGCTTAGAGAAATGACTAACCCATTGTAGTTGACCAAGTATATTGACCATTGTTAACCATCATTTTAGGACCTTACGAGTTCTACAATCATAGGAGACACAATATGCAAATAGCCGAACCACCTCAAGACCCCCCATCAAACAAACTAAGTTCAACCAAAATCACAAGACAAGATCCTATGCAATAAGAACATGGGGCAACCCGTGGAGCTCAGTTATAACTTAAGACAAGGGACGAACTTATCCCCTTTGCAACCACATTACAAGGCCCCACTCAAGGACAGACCCAATAGAGGATCGTAACATAACTTTACGGGCCCTGCATCAAGAAAGACACAACATGCATGCAACTAAGCCATCCCAAGCATAGCATCAAAATCCACCACACTAAACCCAACAAGTCACAAGGAAAAATCTAATGCAATATAAACATGGAACAACACCTATGAACTTTCAAATAACAATAGACTCACCAAAAAGAGTTCAAGACACATATGAACCCACTAGCAACCAAAAGAATAATGAAGGAATAGTGGTACACTAGCCCATCAACACAAACACATCAAAGCCAAGAGAAATTTCAACATACCAGTAGTAACATCGAGCACCTCCCCTTCTTGAGCCACTCAATCAACATGACTGCCTTGATTCAAAGGTTGACCACGTTTACAATTCCTTCAAACATATGGACAATCCACTAGTTTGTGACCCATTTTACTACATCAAAAATAAGCATTGCTCTTCCTTAAGCATAGGCCACCATGGTACTTCCTATACGTAGGGCATTTGGGATAAGTCATTCCACCACCACCTCCTTTGCCCTTATTGCGTTTATGAGGGAAATCTATCATCTTGTGGCTCTTCTCTCCACAACCATAACAATCATTGGTACCCCTAATGCATCAAAAATCATGACCTCTACCACATCTTGGGCACTTAGAATAAGGCACCACACTACCACCACTTCTACGTTTGCGACTTTGGAACTTCCTTTCACCACGGGCCCTCTTAGCCTCCTTGCCCTCCCTCTTATGATAGAAGTCTTGGGAGCACTCACGTGTTGACTGAGGTGAGTTGCTAATTTTGTAACTCCTTTGGCCAATGCCCATAGAGCATTGCGAACCTCTGCATTTGTCATATCACCATCCTAAGTAGCTTGAGATATATCCTGTAATGTAACATTTAGGGATTAGCAATCAACCCTAGGGGACCTAACCCTATCGCACGACATAGATCATGAAGAAATGAAATATTTCATAGAACTCCTCAAAGCCTCCTATTCATATTGGTGGCACACTTCACAACCATGAATAAGACTCTAATCGACGCAGTGTGTTGGAAACCAAGGATCTAACAAACCAGTGCTCGGATACCATCTTTGTCATGAGCTAACCCTAGGGCCTAGACCTGACCGGCAAATGGGGAACCCGGAGGAACCCCAAATAATCCTCATAGCATATCATTACACATCCTTGGTTGCAGAAGCAAATAAAATGACAAATAGAGATAAGCATATGGGACTATGGGTTAAGTATCATAAACATTAAAAAAAACAAGAGAGTTAAAGCACAAAGCATAGATACATATCGTGTCCAACAACACCTCTACTACATACATAAGAGTAGGGGACAAGACAAGCAACCGGGTGCACCCTCATGATAATAAAAATAGGTAATCCAACCATACAATACATAGTCTAAACATAAGCTTGAGAGAAGATAGATATTTTCCCCGGACTTGAGGACTCACCATAAGCTAACTTGAACAATCCGTCTAGCCACGAGGAGAATCAATAGGAGCTCTGGTTC
>JAPFFP010046431.1:0-10983 GCA_026153255.1 Solanum medicagineum
ATTTACACGACATCCACAACAACATTTCCCAATTGGATAAATGTCCTTAATATAAAGAAAACGGGGTCTAACATCCTACCTTTTCGACATGTATCACTGGCTTCATTTTTTGTATCAAAAAGAAGGGATTTTTGGTAATTTTGAAAAGATTTGATATTAGTTGAAATTAGCTTCAAAAAGTATGGAATTTGTGTAAGTAACCCTGTAAAATATGAGTCAAGTTGGATATTCTATCTATTTTTACTTAACTCATATTTTATTGACTCATATTCGACTCGACCCGCTCATTTTTCACTCCTAATAACTAGTCTAAGCCTAGACTAAGACCAACATACTTCAATATACAACACAACCTAAACCACAACTCAAACATATATAGATACATGTATCAATTATAACTTCAATATATCATAATCTCAACTATAAACATGTTACTAACAAGGGGTAAATCATCAATAATACAGTGCAAGTATCTCCTGGCCCCAAGATCAACCAAATAGAATTTCACAATATACAAACATATCCAACTAACAGCTCATCTAATATTCATGCGATTCCACAAATATTCATGTATTCAAACTTGGTCAAAAAGAAGAAAAGTCATAGCGTACCCGTAGGCTGAAGACGCACACTCCAACCAACTTTACCAACGCTTTTCCTTTTCAGATAGCCT
This sequence comes from Solanum medicagineum, assembly GCA_026153255.1. Lineage (NCBI taxonomy): Eukaryota > Viridiplantae > Streptophyta > Magnoliopsida > Solanales > Solanaceae > Solanum > Solanum medicagineum. The sequence continues at coordinate 674 of JAPFFP010046431.1, forward strand.
CAGAACATTACCATGCTATCAAAAAGAGATTCAAAATGTTGTAACCATCACAAAGACATTAAAATAGCAAGAAACGATAGTGGAACAATTTGAAGTCAAAAAATGGAAAAAGTAGGCCCCGCACCAAAAATTCTAGAGTTCACCTCCAAGATATGTCCTAATCAGCTCCACGAGCTTATATCCCAAAATGGAACACAATTTGAGGCCTAGAAGTACCTCAAAAAGAAATACATAAGGAAAAGTCAAACTTAGCCTTAGAAAACTATGACAACAACTATTTATGAGAAAATACTAGAAATGAAGTCTCCACAACTAAAATCAAGCACACCCCCATGTTCTTCGCAAAAAAACACCACCATTTAGCCTCAAGAATGGTTAAAACGAACCCAAAATGCTCAATATATCAAACCTCGAAATTCACCAAAAATCTAATCCGAAAATGACATAGGATAGCAGCTTAAGATGAAAAAATTGTCAAAATGAAGCTTCAATGGACGAAACCAATCGCACCACAATGATCCTCACAAAAAAAAAACCCCCCTCAATTTAGACTATAGAATCGCCCAAATCGGACATAAATTAGTCAAGAAATCATTTCTCTAAGTTCACAACAATCTCACTCCAAAAATTTTACCCCAAACAGCAGCTAAAATAGCGAGTTTACCTCGAACAAAGCTCTAATAGAAGATTCCAACCACATCACAGCGAACATCTCAAAAAACCACACAAATAGACCTAAGAACTAGCCAAATCAGACTTGTTATGCTTAAGTTGTCAAATTTGAAATTCTTCAAAACTCACCTCCAAAAACCATTCTTATCGGCAGAAAAAATAATAGAAAATTGCCTCAAACGGAGCATCAACAACCAATTCCAACACAACCACTATGTTCTCAAAATTCCACGTGAAATGGGATTTGAATCACTAATCGACCTCCAAATGAACAATTTATCAAATCTCAAAATTTAAGAAAATGACTGGTCTCATTCTGAAAATCTGCTATTTATAGGCTTCAATTTTGTTCTCCGACGGAATATTCGAAATTCGTTTGGAATTCTGTACACGCAAATAAACTATGTCACCCACTAAGTTCGATATTCTAGATTAAATAGCGCAGTTGAAATTCTATATGAGGTCATTACGATTGAATATGGATTCCACTCCCAAGGTCTTATTTAACTAAAATCTACCATGGAACTCCGAATAAGTCAGGAAATCTCAGGAACCGAGCGAAAAGTTTTAGAGAATAAACTCAATGTTTCTAAGCTATAATATTTCCATTCGAGCACATTTTCTAAGAATGTTGACTTATGTTTGACTAAAGCCAACTATTAGCCAGTTTTTTAAGCCAAAATACTAAAAACGGTTTAAACTCGTATCGAAATTCTCAAGACTCGAGTCATCGACGCTTCTAGTCTAATTTGACCATTGCAAAACTGATGGAAATATTACAATTCATTCTTAAGCTGTTTATCCGTATTTTACTCCAAAATCAACTTTTCAAGTTATAAGGCCTCCAAAACATGAAAAACCAACACAACATCCAAACGAACGACCAGGCGACCGAGCTACCAGTACTAGCAGGTCATAGGTGACTTGAGTCACTATAGGAATGGTCTAATAGGAAAAACAAATGTAGTACACAGAATGACCTAGAGGGTCATCACACGTATTTCCTCTTTTCATTTGGATCCTATTAACTTGAAAAGTGTCTAGATTAAGACACGTCTTTGACTCTTTCATAGTGTATAGTATATTATTTTCATCTTCCGACTAGGATAGATATCGAAACAACAAACTATCTAACTTAGCCTAACTGGCAGCTTCGCTTCCGAAACTGCATCGAAAAGGGCATTCGATCTCCTTTTTTACTCTTATTCTCTCCTATTTCATTTATACATTATTTATTTTAATTTTTTGTGAGATCTGTATATTTTCATCAATGTCACATCATCACCATAACAAATACATTGTTTATTAGGACATACAACAACAAAATATGTGAGACTCATGAAACACCCTATTCTTCTTCTTTTTTAAACTCTCATACCACTTTCACTTTGAAAATTTCAAAACCTCAACTATTTATTAAAAAAAATACCTATATTTACAGTAATAACAAGTGTGAGAAGGAAATGAGGAAGAGAAAGAACAAAGCTAGTCCCGAGCAAAGGTAAAAGATGAAGATAAAGAAAAATTTTGAAGAACTTAGAGAAAATTTGAGAGAGAGGAGGAAGAAGATGGACGTTGAAGTTTTCTAAAAAGTGAAAATGAAAAAAGCAGGAAATGATTGATTTGAATTGGAATCAGTTAGAGTCCGAAAAATTTTATGGTGGTAAAGGCATATAAGTATGAGCTGGTGTGTGAAGGATTACTTTTTGAATAAAAAAAATATGTATGTCCTACCTTTTCTTTCTTTCCTCTCCTTTATTTCCTAACCTTCCTCTTCTCCCTTTCTTTCCTTTCACTTTTTTTAAAAATCCTTCTTTTGATTAATTTTTCAATTTAATTGTTTCAGTCATGAGTTTTATTTTTATTTGATAATTGATATGTATATTTATTTTATTTTAAATTTTTTTTGGGTAATAGACTGTAAATATATTACCATCACTGTCCAAATAATAAACTAAAGAGCACACTGCATCCAACCCCCACCAGGCAGGTTATTGGATTGCTAGTGCCTCAAAATAGTTATACAACTTCCTATTCCACTATCCTCCTAATTGTTGGAGTAACTTCCTGCAACTATCTGCTCTTTTTGTATTTCCTTGGCTTTCAACTCGTTCCGTCACTTCCTCTTGTATTTGTTTAACCACCTCTGTTGCTTGGATCAACTGATTTTTGAACTGTTTCTAATTATTAGCTCTCCATGTATGGTATATCAATGCCCCAAAAATTAAAGTGCTGATCTTTTCCATTTCCTCCTTTTAAGCCATCTCGGAGTAATTTGAATTGTTGATGATTGAATGTAGTTTTTGACCATCTACATAAAGCTTGTTTTACTTTTGTAGTCCATGCACAATAACGGAAAGGTGTTGTTGTGTCTCCATTTGGTCATATTCGCACAGATTACACATTCCCTTTAGCATGTTAAGCTTTCAAAGTCTTTCTTTGGTGAGAAGTCTCCTCTGATAGGCCAGTCACATTATGAATCAATGTCTAGGTATCATAAGAGAATTTCAAACTAGATCCACCTCTTGTACTTTTTTCTGTCTTCCTATCAGTGCATTATAACTTTTTGTAACTGAATACTGACCATTAGAAGTCAATAGTATACTCCATTAGAGAACCACTGTACCATGTCTCCTTTGAGGGAGTTTATCTTCTTCCAATACCAACTGCAGTCTGCAGGCATTTAATGTTCCCATATGTTTTCTTCCTCATTTTTTATATAGATTCCATGCAACCATTTCACCGATAAATTGTCTTCTTCCTTGCAAGTTGCCAGATAAGCTTTCCCACTGATGCTATGTTCCATTGTTTATTATTCTTAATGTTTAGACCCCCATACTTCTTAGGTAAGCACATGCGTCCCAAGAGACCATAGCAATCCTCTGTTTATTGGTTGTGCACCCCTATAAAATATCTCGGTAAATCTTGTCCACCTTTTTAATCACACTTGTGGTAATATAAACGCTGCTCTTAAATAATTGTAGATTGAAAATAAAATTTTCATAATTATCTGAAGTCTTCCTGCATAAGAGAGTGATTTTGAATAATCAGCAGTCGCTCTGTTTGTTATTGTCTCCACCAGCATATGACAATCTTCTTTGCTCCACTTCTTATAAGAGAGTGGCAAACCTAGATCCGAGAAACCTGTTTTTTTTCCATCGTCTATTCCAGCATAATAAGAACTTGATTTATCAGTGTTAGCCACCAAAGCAGTAGCATCACTAAAGTGGTTTAACACTTCCATTACTCTATTGATGGATTTCTCTTGTGCTTTACAAAAAACCATCAGGTCATCTGCAAAGATCAAATGAGTGAGTTTAGTCCCCTTACACATTGGATGATATCTAAAATCTGATAGTTCACTCATCTTCTTCAAACTTCTTTTGAGATATTCCATCACCATTTTATTTTAAATTTTATTATATTAAAAATATTATTTTCTTTTGTAAAAGGGGAATGAAATTGTAAGAGAGAATTAAAATTTCCACCCACTAGATGAAAGTTTAGATAGTCAATCAACTAAAGTACTATAACATTTTAACGTTGTATTTTGTCACATAATTTTGTCTCACTGTTCATATTTATTCACTTAAATAAAACAATTACACCAACGACAATAATTTTGTCCCTAATAAAAATTCGTCTATTATAATTAATTATTTTTCTTACTATAGATTAAAATAGATATTTATATATATAACATATTTTTTCTTTTTTGTAGTGGCATTATAGTTGATAGTTTGTTTTAACATAATTATATCTGATCTATTTATTGTAAATATTTAGTACGTTTAGATAATAATCTTCACATATATTATTTTTCAAACTCAAAAAATTAATAAAATAAAGTAAGATTTAATCTTTAATTTGAATATTACATTTGTTTGCTTCATATCAAATTTGAAAGCGCCTATTTGATTAAGCTCATCAATTTTTTTCTTCATCTTTTAATATTTTTTTTCTAATATCGACATACTACGTATCTTCAAATAATATATTAATATTGTAATATGTGGATATAATTATACTAGAAATCAGTGGTCCATTTTATTAATTTTTGCAGCATTTTTAAGTATAATATTAACTTGTTTCTTTGCTAATTATGTATGTGGAATTTCATTTCATGAGAGTAATTTCCTTTCTCCTTTTTATTATTGTCAATAGTTGGTACTTCGTCCTATATTAAAATAAAATGTGTATTATTTTATGCGATTATTTTATTTTATATTTTGTATCTTTAATATAGAATAGTAATTTTATTATTTTATTACAAATGGTAGAATAAAATACTCTTCACGATTAGCTAATATTTCAAATTAAGATAGAGATAAGAATTAATCTCAAATTTTATCTTGAAATTATTATCCCACCAATTAAACGTTCATCTAAATAAATAGCTGAACTATATATTTTTTATATAAAAAAATTAAAAATATCAAGGGGCATGGAAAGTTAATGTAGTACTTCACCTAAGCTATTAATTATCTCCTTACTTTTCTTTTTAAAATTTTTAATATAATAAAAATGTATCTGATATTAAAATAATTAGATAAATAAGGAAAAAATTGATTTGAAAAGTTAACCGAAAGAACTAAAAAGAAAAAAGTGAAAGGAAAAAATGAAAATTTTAGTTCTCCCTCTTATGATTTCATTCCCCTATTTTTTTTAAAAAAAAATATTTTTAATATAATAAAATTTAAAATAAAATAAATATATATCAATTGTCAAATAAAAAAAAATTAAATATAAATAATTGAATAAATAAAATACATGACTAAAACAATTAATTTGAAAAATTAATCAAAAGAAAGTTTTTTAAAAAGGTGAATGAAAAAGAAAGGGGGAAGAGGAAGGTTAGGAAATAAAGGGGAGGGAAGATGGAAAAAGTAGAACCCATATATTTTTTTATTTTAAAAAAGTAATCTCTCACACACCAATTCATATGCCTCTATCACTATAAAATTTTTCCTCTATCTACTACATGTGCTCTTTCTTATTTTTTCATTTCATAGAAGTTAAATTTTTTTCCCTTCTGGTTCTATTTTTCTTTTATTTTTAAAGGTGACAATTTTCAATACTTAATCTGAGAGCAATTCAGACATTTCACGAGCAAGACTTATGTGCCCTCCCTCGCAACATTGATATAGCCACTCACCTGCTTTAACGAAGAAGTTTTGGAGTATAAAAATCTTCAAAATTTGTGTTGTAGGTGCCGCACTTCAAAATTTTTTGAAGAATTCACAACTGGTTAATTTTTTATTTGTACTATCTTGATTCTTCATTTTATTTGAAATCTTTGGTTATCTATTTTGAGTTAAAAAATTAAAATTTTTACTTTTGCATCAGTTGAGTTCTTATTTATTTACTTTTTTAATTTCAAGGGTTAAAATGTAAATGAATTGAAGTTACAGATGAAGTGTTTGATGAAAGTGCTAAGTAAGTTTCAGCTTTATTGATCAGTAGATTGTGGTGTGTTTTTTTGTGACGCTTTCTAAACTTGATTAGCCTCTTTTTAGAGTTTTGTAAATTGACATATTGTTATCCATAAAAATAGCGCAAAGGGTCTTGAGCTGGTTATTGCCAAAAAGTATGCAATTATCTGATGTAACTATAGCATATTCAGCATTCAGGTTCTATGGTTTTGTCAAATTAAATATGAACTTTCCTGATGAATTTTTAGCTTTATTTTGAGTCAGATGATGTTTATGCATGTATTGTAACATGTGGAGGCTTATGTCCTGATTGCAATACAGTTGTCAGGGAAATAACTTTGTGGCCTGTACTATATGTATGGTGTAAGCAAAGCCATTGGAATAGATGTGAGTATACATTTCATTCAATTCAAACAATTGCATATTGACATTCAAATTCGACATCAGCGGACAAGTAAGCACTCTAACTTTAAGAGTGCACATCTAGAGATCTAAACTTTGTCTCACTGGCTCTTCATTGGATTTGGTTTTGTACAATTTGGCAGGTTATCTCCATAGTGAGGTTCTTTTGTTTTTCTAGAAAAATTTAGCTTCATAGTTACTGAAACAATCCCTTCAACAATACTAGCTCTTCCTATCTTGTAATTGCATTAATACAGTATGATCAGATCAACAATTTGCAGTCGAGAGAAGAATTTGGAGGATTAGGGAAAAGAGAATTGGGGAATATTCTTCCTTATTAGAATTGGTAAAGTAATGTATATGTCTGTACATTGATGTGTGTGTACTTATACACACATATGTGTTCCCTATACTACTTACAGTGTATCCTCACAATATGGGATAGTTCCCCAACTAATCCTAATTGTAAACTAATTAACCAACCACTTAACAAATAAACCAACTAACTTGTATAATTAATTAGTCACTTCCAATACCCCCCCCCCTCAAGCTGGATGTATTAAAGATATTCAATAATCCAAGCTTGTGAAGTAAAAATCCATGCTGTGTGCGATTCAATGCCTTGGTGAGCAAATCAGCTTATTGATCTTTGGTGTTGACATAGACAGTCTTGATGAGTCCTCGCTGGATCTTCTCCCTAATGAAATGGTAATTTATCTTGATGTGTTTGGTACACTCATGGAAGACTGGGTTGGCAACAATCTGGAGAGCTGATTTATTGTCAAAGAAAAGTAGTGTTGGTTCTGTCAACTCTACACCTAACTCTTTGAACAGATTGGTAATCCATACCACCTCTGAAGTAAGCGCAGCTAAGCTTCTATATTCAGCTTCAGTGGAGCTTCTTGACACTATTGCCTGCTTCTTGTATTTCCAAGATATGATGGAATCACCAAACTTCAAAAGAAAACCAGTTACTGACCTCCTTGTGGAGGGGCATGCAGCCCAGTCAGCATCGCAAAATCCATATAATTGAGGCTTCTGAACAGAACTCATAAGCAAGCCCTTTCCAGGTTCAAGCTTGATGTACCCGATGACTCTCAAAGCAGCTCTCCAATGCAACAGTTTAGGCTTCTGCATAAATTGGCTGAGCATCTGTACTGCAAAGGCAATATCTGGTCTTGTATTGGTGAGATAAAGCAACTTGCCAATTAATCTTTGATACTTTGGAATGTCTTCAAACATAGAGTCTGGTGCAAATTCAACACCAGTTAGTGGCTGGCTGCAGTCCAGTGGTGTCATGTATGGTTTGGCATCACCCAAACCTGCTTCAGCTATCATCTCAAGGGCATATTTTCTCTGAGTCATCAATATTTCCTTGCTAGATGTTAGGAATTCAATCCCCAAGAAATATTTAAGCTCACCCAAATCTTTGATTTTGAAATAGCTATGCAGAACATGTTTTGTTTTCTCTATTAGCTTGGCATCATTCCCTGTGATCAAAAGGTCATCAACATACACTAAAACAATTACCAGTGCATTATTCCTCTTCTTTCTGAACAGGAAATAGTCAAGATGACTTTTGTTTGTAGCCTGAGCCTAACAGTGCTTCAGTGAATTTGGCATTCCACTGCCTTGAAGCCTGTTTCAGCCTATATAAAGACTTCACTAATCTGCACACCAGCTTCTTGTCCTTCTCAGTAGTGTAGAAACCTTGAGGCAGCTCCATGTAAACCTCTTCAAGCAAATCTCCTTGGAGAAAGGCATTAAAAACATCCATTTGGTAAATATTCCAATCCTTAGCAGCAATCAATGCTATAATAGATATAACAGTTGACATTTTTAAAACTGGAGCAAAGGTTTCTTGGTAATCAATACCTTCAGTCTGGCTGTAGCCTTTTGCCATAAGTCTAGCCTTGAACCTGTCTATTTGACCATCTGCCTTATATTTTATCTTGAACACCCACTTACAGCCAATAATATTCTTCCCTTCTGGTAGTTGAACTATCTTCCAAGTTCCATTTTCCTCTAGAGCTTGTGTCTCTTTCTGCATTGCATCCCTCTATCTGCTGTCTTTTGCTACTTCCACAAAATTTCTTGGTTCAGTTTCTGTGGAAAACATGGACAAGTAAGCCTGATACTTGGGTGATACACTGTCATAAGACACATAGTTACTCTGAGAATAGGCTTTGGTTGTCTGAGTCACACATTCTTTCATCCAAATGGGTGGATGAGAACTTCTGGTGGACTTCCTGAGCATGTTATCTTCAGTTCTAGCCACCTGCTCAGTGGCAGGATTGAGAGCATCATCTTGAGCATTGGAGTCAGCTACTGGTTCTGAAATATCATCACTGAGAGCCACAGGATCAATATCTATGTGCACATCATCTGCTGGAATGGGTACAAGAAGCTGTTTAACTTCATCACAGGCAAGGAAGTTATCTGAGGGTGCAACTAGGTCAGTGGAGAACAATGGTTGCTGGTTACTGATCATTTATTTGAAGGGAAACACATCTTCCTTGAATGTCACATCTCTACTAATAATGAGTTTTTTCTGGGATAAGTTGTGTAATATGTATCCCTTTTGTGTGGATAAATACCCCATCAAGACACATGTCTTAGCTCTAGGAGAGAATTTGTCCTGTTTGATTACTTTGGTTGCATAGCACAAAAGCCTAGGACTCTTAGATGGTCTATGCTTGCTTTGTGTCCATGGAATTGTTCATATGAAGACTTGCCCTTCAAAACTGGTATGGGAAGCCTATTAATCAAATACACAGCAGATAACACACATGCACCCCAGAATCTGATAGGAATATTACCTTGAAATCTGATTGCTCTAGCCACCTCAAGTATGTGCCTGTGCTTCCTTTCAACCACCCCACTTTGTTGTGGAGTGTATGGACAGCTACTTTCATGAACTATCCCAAGACTCTCCATTAAAGTGCAACAGTCAGCATTAAAGAATTCTGTACCATTATCTGTTCTAATTCTCTTAACATGTCTATTAAATTGAGTCTGCACTAGTGTTGAGAAAGACTTTAACATTGAAAACACATCACTCTTCAATTTCAGCAAGTATACCCAACACATTCTTGAATGATCATCAACAATGCTTATAAAAAATCTGAAACCATTATGAGTTGCAGTTTTGTAAGGACCCCATACATCAAGATGCAGTAAATCAAAAACATCTATTGCTCTAGATACACTCAAATTGAAAGGTAATCTAGTTTATCTTGTAAGAGGGCAAACAGAACATCTACCACATTCATCATTACTATTGAAGTTGATGTTTGTAAACAGGTGCTGCAATACCCTTATGGATGGATGCCCAAGTCTGCTATGCCACAACATCTTCTCTGTTTTATTATGTTGTGTCATCATCACTGCATGAGCTCTCTTATTTTCTTCAGATTGTAAAGCTGCAGGTGGGTAGTATAGGCCATTCACTTCGTTACCAATCCCCTTCACTTTTCCAGTGGAGAGGTCCTGGAGCACAAAAAAGTCAGGAAAGAAATTGACTGAACAACTCAACTGCCTAGTTAGTTTTGACACTGACATTAAGTTGTGCTTGAAATCAGGCACCACTAGCATATCTCCTAATATATTCCCATCACTTGTGCTACAACATCCAGTATGTGACACTTGTGCAGTCTTTCCATTTGGTAAATACACCATTTTTTTAACACTTTCAGTAGCATGATACAGTTTACTTAGATTATATGTAATGTGACAGGTAGCACCTGAGTCAACTATCCAATTTCCTTCTCCTCCTTTTATCTTTACCTGTGTATTATGATCATT
>JAPFFP010046432.1:0-10983 GCA_026153255.1 Solanum medicagineum
CTTGTGAGGCGCCTTTTGGGGTAAACCCAAAGGGACAAAACCGTGAGGGGGACGGCGACACGTAACGCCCCAAAGCACACAATACTTCACAGTGTTGGGCCAGGTCTTTACAGGTGGGCTCCCTCCAAAAATGCAGCAGGGCCACGCAAATACAGAGGTCTGCTCATAGCAACCCCATGAACGCAGGTGAGCCTCCGCGAATATGGCGGTCTTGCACCATTTAACTACACCAACTAGCTTCAACCCTTTATTAGGGTGTTTTGGTGCCTACCCGATGTTCATTTTCCACAAACCAACTATGTAACCATATTAATTTCAATGTTCTGGATCCAACAATATAGTCAAAATTTCTAATAAAGCTTGTTACAATAAAATGAGAGTCCCACTTCTTTTTGGCTAATTTTAACTGAAAGAACTGAGGGGATCAAAATGTATGTAGAGTCCCTGCCATCTAATGAAAGGTCATTTTGGCCACGTTCGGCGTCTTAGAGCTTACCACACTATCAAAGTTCCTTTCTGAGCATGTTTCTCTAGGTTATCATCAAAAATCACTTTTTCGCTTATTTCTTAACTGATTTTAAAAATTCCCTATTAAACTCATACTAAAACCCTCAAGTCTCGAGCCAACTATGCTCCTAGCCTAACTCAGTCATTCTAGAGCTGATGGAACCATCAGAATTCAACTCCAAGACCATTTACTAGGAATTTACCTTTAAAACAATTTAATATAATTATAACATCCCGTTTACCTCGAAAAGCAGCATAAACCTCAATTAATTCACCAATAACTAAGCTAGCAAAATCAATCCATCAGAAATGGCCCAAGGTCATTATGAAAAGGTTTAAATCGATAAAACATTCACAGAAACTCCCATTTTTCTCATTTTAGTCGCAATTAACATATTTTCCCCTATTTCTTAAAATATTACAGCCAAAATAATCATAGTTATATTGTGATTCATATTTTGATAGTTGAGTAACATTGGGAGGTGAGCAGGATAGTAAAGCTCATATGGAGTGATTTGGAGCACGTGGAGTCTCCTTTTAGGTAGGCTACATTTTCCCTTACCTCTAGATAGAGCTAAAATATGTGTTAGGAGCATGTTTGTTGTTGGAAGTTTCTGAATAAGGTGCATACATATTGTCAATGTCGTGATTATCATTTGGACTCTGCAATACGTATATATGTTATGTTAGCTAGTTTAGTATTGCTTGGGTTGTGAATGTTTCTGACATGATTATAAAGGCCAGATAGAGCACGATAGAGGTAAGTTAAGCATTGATGCTACTTGAGTGCATATATTTGACTATTTAAATGCTAGTTTGACTTGCTGAGCTCTCTGACAATGAAACCTATGTTATGTTATCGGGACTCTGATTACCTCTGATTTAGGTTCGAATTACATTTCTTTAAAGGTTAAATATGAATGGGTACCACTTTGGTTGATTCATAGCAATTTATCAAGTATAAATTATACTTTATTGCTTAAGATTGTGATCACGATTATAGGCTCTATAATAGTTAAATCTATAATACTCACTAGTTGTTAGCAATGGTAAGCTATGAATAAACTTGTTGGGAGTTAAATGTAACTTATACCACATGATTGACATGTATACCTATCTTGACACTTGTTTACCTGTGTGGGTGATTGGGCAATGGTGGTAAATAGTAGCTAAGGGGTTGATTGTCAATCATACGCGTAGCTATACTTTAAGACTCTACAGTTATGGTTATGTTGATATGCCATCTTCTTGATTCTCTAGTGACTGAATTGTGCTCTTAATTCTGGTTGTACTTATCAGTGGATAATCTAAAGTTGTTCTAGATACTTGTAGCTGTCCTAGGGCTGTGATAAGCCTGCCAATGGTTGAGCACAATCTTGTACTACTTCTATTGATATGTATGCATATTTGGTTACTTTTATGCCTGTTGGGTTTGTCTGGTGCTGGGAACATGCAAGTTGATTATCTGCTATACACCTGACCTTGTACTGAGGTCCTACTATTGTGATTATCTTGATATATTGGGCTTCTGGTTACTTAGAGATGGTATTTTGATCTTTGTTATGAGATTTATGTGATACCGTTTGATTTAGCTGGATTTTTTATTATTGTTGGGATTATTCTTGCATTATCAGCTTGGTTGCCTGTTATTTTATCTTGATTATTAATAATGCTTATCATCTAGACTATTTATCATAGTTCAGCATACTTGGAATACTGCTAATTATCTACTTTCTACGGGCCTTAGCCTAGGCTTAAGCTAGTGTTGCCCTAGATCTGCATTTTTTGGGTCGTACCTTATTACAGATACGCACAGTTTGACTTGAGGGGAATCAATCCTAGGAGAACAGTTGAGAAATTGACTATACCCGGGTTCAAGTCCCAGATGATTTTGCTGGGGATTAGGTCCATGGTGGCTATTCCAAAAATTTAAGCCTCCAATGGCCACACCCATAAGTTCGAGTCCTAAGTGATGCTCCTCGTGGTTTGAGTCTCTATTGGTCATGCTTGTGTGTTCGAGTCCTAGGTAACGCCTCTGAGGTTCAAGTTCTGAATGATTTTTTTAACATTCGTGACTCAGTTGATCATTCTTGCCCAATTGCTTATCAAACCACCTTGAAATTCCCCAAATTATGCTTTGAAAATGTTCATAATCATACTTTCCATATATCTCAAAATTCGTGCGTAATATCCAAAATCCAACTTCATATTCACGATCATGGGGAAAATTTGAGTGAGAAAAGGTATAACTCAGATTTTAGAGGACCCGTAGCAAAAAATAATTTTTGCTAATTTTCGCAAACCAATGTCTGTCGGCGCCCAGACCGCGACATGCCTGGGGGGCGGAGCAGCACAAATTCTGCCTTTGCGTTGGGTCTGCATTGTGGACTAGATGCAGACCAGTACAAGTTTTTCCTTAATATTTCCTGTGTCGACCAAGGACACTGGGGTCATAGCCCATGCCCACTTATGCGTGAAAACACCCATACTTAACCATTTTTCAACACTATATCACTCAAGACCCTCTCAAAAACCTCTTCAAGACTTAACCAAATATCTCACTCAAATTTCAAGGATTTCAAGCTTAACTTTGGAACTCAAGGATTCTCTTCAAGCTCACCTCAAGAAAACCCAAGTTTGAGGTATGTGGGTTTCATCCATTGGGTCCTTTCACCCATGGAGCCCAATCTTCCTTTTTATGAAAATTGCATATTTTCAAGTTGTATAATCTATGGATATCTCTTATTATTGATTATGATTATAAATTATGTTGGAGTTTTATGAAATGTTGATTTATTATGCATGTCTATCTATTTCAAACTTATAACATGAATTGGTTTTGTCTATTGAGACTATGTATGTTTTGAGTGATGAAACTATGATCTACTATGAGATTTGATGATGGATTTCAAGGTATCCTAATGAGGTACTTTATTGTATGTTGATAGGTTGATTTACATTGAGTTTTGTCATATTATTTCACCCCTGAATTGCATGATTTTGAACAAGCATTATGAACCCACCAAGTATTTGATAAAATGTCTTGACAAGGATTCTCAAGTTATTGATGATCTATTACATAATTTATAAGTCAAGTGACTTTATGATGATTAAGGCTTGCATGTGTGCATTGAATTCATCTAAAGTATCTATGATGTTGCAAGTAGACGACACCTTGTTGAGGGGATGACATACCTTAATCACCTTGTTAGGGGGTGGCATGCCCAATCACCTTTTTGAGGGGTGACGTACCCCAATCACCTTATTGGGGGTAACATGTCCAATCACCTTGTTGAGGGGTGACGTACCTCAATTACCTTGTTGACATGACTAATCACCTTATTGAGGGGTGACATACCTCAATCGCTTTATTAGGGAGGGGGGTGACATGCCCCAATCACCTAGTTGAGGGGTGACATACCTCAATCAACTTACAAGGGGGTGAAATACCTTGGATTCCAACTAGTAACTTGCTTGGTCTATCTCGAGTATGATCTTTTCCCACACATGTGATATGTACTATGCAAGTTATATGATTTATAAGCATGTTTTACCTCAAGCATTGACATGCATGTCATATTGATATTATACTTATCTATCGCCTATGATTATGCATTTTGACTATATTGGCTTATGTCTTGTTGCATTGCATCCTACATACTTAGTACATTCAAACGTACTAACGCATACTCTTTGCCTACATGATATTACTATGTAGGGATCGGAGCACCTCTTCATCATCCTCCACGTGTTCGGAAGATAAGCTTTGGTGAGTCCTCAAGTTCGAGGACACTATCTATGCTACTCTTGCTACTAGATATATCTTTATGTTGAACACTCTTTATTATGAGGGTGAGCTCGGAAAGTGTTTTGGCCCCGCCATATTCTAGGATAAAGGTATTGTTGGATAATTGATGTACTTATGCTATGAGCTTGAATCTTTTATCCTTTTATAAATATCAAGTCTTCCCTTAGTCTCGCTTCCCTTATTTATATCTCTTATGTTGTTTATTATGCTTATGCGACTAAGGATGTGTGAATGATATGCTAAGAGGCTTGTTTGGGGCCCCTTTGGGTTCCCATTAGTCGTGTTACATCTAGGCCCTAGGCTTGGGTCACGAAAAACTTGGAATCAGAGCACTAGGTTGTTAATGGTCCTTAAACTCCAACATACCGCATTGATTAGAGTCTTATTCATGGTTGTAAAGCGTACCACAACTGTGGATGGGAGGCTATGAGGCGTTTTAGGAAATGTTTCACTTCTTCATGGTCTATATCGTGCTTTAGATGTAAGTGTAAGACTTTTTCCTCTAATGAATGCTCATTGTTATTCTAGATCATGCCGATTCCAAGAGGGAGGCTAAGGAGAGCTAGTATACCCTAGGAGCAATCGACCCCTCCCATTCCTAAAGCTCCTCAAGGAGGAGGGGTGGCCCAAGATGAGTTCCGGGATGCTATTATAATATTGGCTCGTGCTATGACCAACCAAATTCACCAAGGGATCCAAGCCCCTCATGTTCCCACTCTGGCTTCTAGGGTGAGGGATTTCACAAGAGTAAACCCACCGGAGTTCCATGGGTCCATGACGGATGAGGATCCCCAAGAGTTCATAGATGAGTTGTACAAGGTACTATCCATTATGGGGATCAATTCAGAGGAGAAAGCTGAGTTAGCGGCCTACCACCTCAAGGGTGTGGCCCAAATGATGTTCACCCAATGGAAATTAGAGAGGAGAGATGATGATAATATTCCTTGGGAGGAGTTCAAAGCCGCATTCCTCAACCGATTCTTTCCTATCAAGCTAAGGGAGGCTATAATGATGAAGTTCATGATCCTTAAACAAGGTTCCATGAGTATGAGGGAGTATGCCCTCAAGTTTAACCAAGTCTCCAAGTATGCTCCACAATTGGTTGCCGAGCCTAGATCAAGGATGAATAAATTTGTGTCGGGAGTATCTAACTTGGTTAATGAGGAGTGTCACACTGCCATGCTAGTGAGTGATATGGATTTGTCCCGCCTCATGACATATGCCGAGAAACTAGAGGGGAAAAGCTTAGAAAAAGACGAAGTGGTGAGTCCAAGGGGGCTCATTTTGAAAGTGGATTCCAAAATGCTAAGGGTGGCCAGTGTCCTGAAAACCACAAGTTCCAAGGCCAAGGGTCTTCTAATGCTCCTAATAGGAGATTTACTAATGATAATCCAAGATTCCAAGGTGATGGTGGTGGGGTGCCTAACCCTATGTACCAAAGATGTGGTAGTAACCATAATGGCCCATGTTTGAAAAACTCTAATGCTTGCTATGGTTGTGGTGAAGTGGGTCATAAGGTGATTGATTGTTCTCATGCTCAAAACAAAGTTAGAGATGGTCATCCACAAGGCTGAGGTGTAAATGCAGGTTAAAAGGGAAGAGGAGGCCTACAAAGGGATGTTCCAAGGCAAAATAGATTCTATACTCTTCAAGAGAGACAAGGGGTAGATGAGGTTCCCGATGTCTTCACCGGTATGTTAAAGATTTTTGATTTTGATGTGTATCTATTGATAGACGCGGGTGCCACTCTTTCTTTTATGACTCTTTTTGTTGGCGAAAAGCTTCATGTTAGTCCTGAATTATTCTGTGAACCTTATGAAGTGTCAACCCCCGTTGGTGAGTCCATTGTTGCTAAAAGAGTCTATAGAAATTGTCCTGTTTTCATATTGCATAAAATCTTTCCTTAAGATTTTGTAGAGTTAAATATGGTGAATTTTGATGTCATTCTCGGGATGGATTGGTTGCATACATATTATGCTTCTATTGATGGTAGAGACCATAGGTTAAATTCAAAATCCCTAATGAGCCTGTCCTTGAGTGGGAAAGTTGTGATGTTGTGGTCAAGGGTAGATTCATTTCTTGCCTTAAATCCCAAAAGTTAATTTCCGAGGGTTGTCTCTATCATCTTGTGAGGGTTAGGGATGTGGAGTCCAAAGTCCTTCCTATTGAGACAGTTCCAGTGGTTAATGAGTTTTTTGATGTCTTTCCTGATGAGCTTCCCGATGTTCCTCCCGAAAGCGAAATAGACTTTAGTATAGACCTCCTTCTCGATACTCAACTCATCTATATTCCCCCTTATCGTATGGCCCCGGTGGAGTTGAAGGAGTTAAAGGAGCAACTGAGGGATTTGTTGGAAAAGGATTTCATAAGGCTTAGTAAGTAAGCTTTGGGTGCACCAGTATTATTAGTGAAGAAAAATGATGGTTCTTCTAGGATGTGCACTGATTACTGGCAACTTAATAGAGTCACCATAAAGAACAAGTACCCTCTACCAAGGATTGATGACTTTTTTGACCAACTTCAAGGGGCCAATCACTTTTCTAAGATTGATCTTTGGTCCTGGTATCACCAAGTGAAAGTGAGGGAGTGTGATATTCCCAAGATGGCTTATCAAAATAGGTATGGGCAATTCGAGTTTGTGGTTATGTCTTTTGGGTTGACTAGTGCACCGACTATATTTATAGATCTCCTGAATAGGGTCTTTAAACCCTACCTTGACTTGTTTGTGGTGGTTTTTATTGATGATATCTTGATTTATTCCCATAGTGAGGACGAGCATGTGAATCACTTGAGGGTGGTGTTGCAAATCTTGAGGGAGGAGAGGTTGTATGGTAAATATGAAAAATGTGAGTTTCTAGGGCATGTGGTGTCAGGCGATGGCATTAAGGTGGATCCTAAGAAGATGGAGGTGATTAGAAATTGGCCTAGACCTTTGACTTCATTAGACATTAGAAGTTTTTTGGGTTTGGCGGGTTATTACCAGAGGTTTGTTTGGCTTCTCTTCTATTGCTTCTCTTATGACTAAGTTGACATAAAAGAAGGCAAAATTCATGTGGACCAATGAATGTGAGAAGAGCTTCCAAACTTTGAAAGATAAGCTTGTCTTTGCTCTGATCTTGGCTCTACCGGAAGGGTTAGAAGGATTTGTTATATATTGTGATGCCTCAAAAATTGATTTGGGGTATGTTTTGATTCAAAACGGTAAGGTGATAGCAAATGCCTCTAGACAACTTAAGGTGCATGAGAAGAATTGTCCCACTCATGATCTTAAATTGGCAGTCGTGGTATTTTCTTTGAAAATTTGGTGTCACTACTTGTATGGAGTTCATGTTGATGTGTTTACCGACCATAAGAGTCTCCAATATGTGTTCACCCCAAAAGATCTTAACTTCAGACAAAGAAGGTGGTTAGAGCTCCTTAAAAATTATGATATGCGTGTGCTTTATCACCCGGGCAAAGCTATTTGTTATGGCCGATGCTCTAAGTAGAGCGTCTATGGATAATCTAGCTCATGTTGTTGATGAGAAGTGGCTAGAGTGGTTTACCGGTTGGCTAGACTGGGGGTTAGGTTGAATGAAATTGATAATGGTGTAGTGGCTATTGATGGTTCGAAGTCTTCCTTGACTGAGGAGGTAAGGCAAAACAAGATCTTAACCCCGCCTTGCTAGAGTTGAAGGCCTTGATGAGAGATGGTAAAGTGGACATTTTCTCCCAAGGGGGAGATGGTGCCCTTAGGTACCAAAGTAGATTGTGTGTGCCAAATGTGGATGACTTGAGAGAATTGATCTTGAAGGATGCCCATAATTCATCCTATTCCATTCACCCCGGTTCTACAAAGATGTATAGAGACTTGAGGGAGGTGTATTGGTGGGGTGGAATGAAGAGAAACATTGCCAAGTTCGTATTCGAATGTCACAATTGCCAACAAGTGAACGTCGAATATCAAAGGCCAAGTGGCCTAGCCCAAGATATAGAGATTCCTACTTCGAAGTGGAAGGAGATCGACATGGATTTTGTGGTCGGGTTGCCTAAGACTAGAAAATATTTTGACTCTATTTGGGTTGTTGTGGATAGAATGACAAAGTCGGCTCACTTCTTACTAGTCAAAACCACTTATACTGTCGAAGATTATACCAAGTTGTATATACATGAGTTGGTTAGAATGGATGGGGTGCCCTTGTTTATCATTTCGAATCGTGGTGCTCAATTCACTTCTCACTTTTGGAGGTCCTTCCAAAGAGGTCTTGTACCAAGGTTAAGCTTAGCACGACTTTTCATCCTCAAATGGATGGTCAAGCCGAGAGAACTATCCAAAATCTTGAGGATATTCTTCGAGCTTGTGTTTTGGAGTTTCATGGTAGTTGGAATGAACATCTTCCACTCATTGAGTTTTCTTACAATAATAGCCACCACTCAAGCATTGGTATGGCTCCCTTTGAAGCTCTGTATGGTAGGCATTATAGATCCCCGGTTGGGTGGTTTAAAGTGGGGGAAATGGCTTTTTTAGGTCCAGATTTGGTCATGGAAGCCTTGAAGAAGGTGAGGTTGATAAGGGAGAGATTGAGAACAACCCAAAGTAGAAAAAAGTCCTACTCCGATGTGAGGAGAAGATATCTTGAGTTTAAGGTTGAAAGTCTTACCCATGAAGGGTTTGGTCCGGTTTGGCAAGAAAGGGAAATTAAGCCCAAGGTTTGTGGGTCCTTACAAAGTTTTGAGAAGAGTTGGTAAGGTTGCTTATGAGTTGGAGTTGCCTATGGAGATAAACATGGTTTATCCGGTCTTCCATGTATCCATGTTGAGGAAGTGTGTAGGTGACCCAAGTGCTATAGTACCGTTGGGTGTTGTAGCTATTGTAGAAGATAATTTGACGTATGAGGAGGTCCCGGTGGAGATTTTGGATAGACAAGTGAAGAGGTTGAGAAATAAAGATATAGCTTCCATCAAGGTCCTTTGGAGGAACCAACAAGTTGAAAGTGCCACATGGGAAGCCGAGGCGAACATAAGAAAGTGATATCCATATCTCTTACACTTTACTCAAGCCAAAGGTACTAATTTAAGTCCCCTATATGATTTCAAGTCTTAAGTTTCAGCTCTTATATCATTTTGCATGCATTAATGTTCATGGTAACAAATTTATGGTGATTTTTGACATCATATTGAGACTTTTTGGAAATAATGTTTAAATACACTTGTTGCATTCATGTGGGGCTGCAATCTTCATGATTCCTTCTCTTATGCACGTTTCTTTGGCATTCGGGGATTAATGTTCCCAAGGGGAAGATATTGAAAGACCCCAATTGTGCTTCAGAAATGCCCGTAATCGTAATTTCCATATATCTCAAAATGTGTGTGTGGTATTGAAAATCTAACTTCATATTCTCGATCAGGGGAAAAAATTGAGTGGGAAAGGTGTATAACCTAGATTTTAGAGGACCCATAGCGAAAAATAAATTTTGCTTATTTTCGCAAATCAGCGTCTGTCTGTACCCAAGCCGCGATGCACCAACGGCACGAAGCAGTACAAATTCTATCTTTGCGTTAGGTCTGCGTCGCGGATTAGTGCAAGTTTTTCCTTTAATTTTTCCTGGGTCAGCCAGGGCATTGGGGTCATATCCCATGCCCACTTATGCGTGAAAACACTCATACTTAATCATTTTTCAATACTATATCACTCGAGACCCTCTCAAAAACCTCTCCAAGACTTAACCAAATATCTCATTCGAATTTCAAGGATTTCAAGCTTAACTTTAGAACTCAAGGATTCTCATCAAGCTCTAAGTTCTTTACAAGCTCATCTCAAGAAAACCCATGTTTGAAGTATGTGGGTTTCATCTATTGGGTCTTTTCACCCTTGGAGCCCAATCTTCCTTTTTATGAAAATTGCATGTTTTCAAGTTGTATCATCTATGAGTATCTCTTATTATGAATTATGATTATAAATTATGTTGGGGTTTTATGAAATGATGATTGATTATGAATATCTATCTATTTCAAGCTTATACCATGAATTAGTTTTGTCTATTGAGATTATGCATGTTTTGAGTTATGAAACTATGATCTACTATGAGATTTGATGATGGATTTCAAGGTATCCTACATGAGGGATTTTACTATATGTTGATGAGTCGATTTATATTGAGTTTTCACATATTATTTCACTCTTGAATTGTATGATTTTGAACAAGCATTATGAACCCAACAAGTGTTTGATAAAATGTCTTGACAAGGATTCTCAAGTTATTGATGATCTATTACATGATTTATAAGTCAAGTGACTTTACGATGGTTAAGGGCTTGCATGTACGCATTCAATTTATTAAAAGTATCTATGATGTTGCAAGTAGACCACATCTTGTTGAGGGGGTGACATGCCTCAATCACCTTGTTGAGGGGGTGACATTGCCTCAATCACCTTTTGAGGGAGTGACATGGCCAACCACCTTGTTGAGGGGTGACGTACCCCAATCACCTTATTGGGTGGTGACATGGCCAATCACCTTGTTGAGGGGTGACGTACCCCAATCACCTTGTTGGAGGGTTTGACATGCTCAAACACCTTATTGAGGGGTGACTGTAACACCCCATATTTTGCATGTATTAAAGCTATGTAAATGAATCATGTTATGGTTTGGTCAAATTAGCGTCAATTCTTGAAAGTGCTTGAATCT
>JAPFFP010046433.1:0-57105 GCA_026153255.1 Solanum medicagineum
ATGTCTTCACTCAAAAAGATCTCAACTTGAGACAAAGAAGGTGGCTAGAACATCTCAAAGATTATGACAGGAGTGTGCATTACCATTCGAGTAAGGCAAATGTTGCGGCGGATGCTTTGAGTCGGGTGTCCATGGGTATCCTAGCTCATGTGAATGGTGGTGAAAGGGAGATGCCTAGGCAGGTGTATGGGTTGGCTAGGTTGGGGTGAGGTTGGAAGTTGTGGGTAATGGATTTTTGTGGCTGATAGTTCTAATCTTCTTTGGTTGATGAGGTGATACCAAAAGAAGATCTAGACTCCTCCTTGCTTGAGTTGAAGGCCTTGGTGAAAGAAGGCAAGATAGAGGTTTTCTGCCAAGGGGGAGATGGTGCTCTTAGATACCAAGATAGATTGTATATGCCATTTGTTGATGGTTTGAGGGAGACAATTCTTGATGAAGCCCGTGATTCTTCTTATTCTATCCACCCCGGTTCCACCAAAATATATAGAGACTTGAGGGATGTGTATTGGTGGGGAGGCATGAAGAGGGACATTGCCAAATTTATTTCTGGTTGCCATAGTTGCCAACAAGTTAAAGCCAAACATCAAAGGCCGGGTGGCCTAACCCAAAACATAGAGATTCTTGCTTGGAAGTGGGAGGTAGTTAATATGGATTTTGTTGTTGGGTTGCTCAAGACTAGAAAAGATTTTGATTCCATATGGGTGGTGGTTGATAGGGTGACGAAATCGGCTTACTTTCCATCGGCCAGGACTATATCTAGGGCTGAAGAGTATGCAAGTTTGTACATCCATGAGTTGATGAGGTTGCATAGGGTTCCCTTATCCATTATATCGGATGGTGGTGCAAAATTTACTTCCCACTTTTGAAAGTCTTTTCAAAGGGGTCTTGGTACCAAAGTTCTCCTTAGTACGACCTTCCACCCTCAAATGGATGGTCAAGCCAAGAGCACAATTCAAACACTTGAGGATATGCTTAGGGATTGTATCTTTGAGCTTAAAAGTAGTTGGGATGACCATCTTCCATTGATTGAGTTTGCCTACAACAGTAGCTATCACTCTAGCATCAGTATGGCTCCATTTGAGGCTCTTTATGGGAGACATTATAGATCACCAGTGGGATGGTTTGAGTTTGGGGAAGTGGCTCTATTGGGGCCAGATCTGGTTATGGATGCTCTTGAGAAGGTAAAGATGATCAGGGAAAGGTTGATGACAACCCAAAGTCATTAAAAATCCTATGCCAATGTAAGAAGAAGAGACCTTGAATTCCAAGTGGGTGATTGGGTTTATTTAAAGGTTTCTCCAATGAAAGGTGTGGTTCATTTTTGTAAGAAAGGAAAATTGAGTTCTAGATATGTTGGTCCTTATGAGGTGATAAAGAGGGTTGGTAAGGTGGCTTATGAGTTGAGGTTACCTAGTGAGATGAATTTGGTCTATCCAGTGTTTCATGTCTCTATGTTGAGAAAATATGTTGGCGATCCTAATTCTATTGTACCTCTTGATGTTGTGGGTGTGGTTGAGGATAAATTGACTTATGAGGAGGTTCTGGTTCAGCTTTTACATTGACAAGTAAAGTGATTGAGCAACAACGAAGTCACACCCGTTAAGGTCCTTTGGAGGAACCAACAAGCCAAAGGTCCTACTTGGGAGGCCGAAGCAGACATGCAAAAGCAGTACCCTCATCTCTTCCACTCCACTCAAGCCTAAGGTACTAACTCTAATCCCCTATGTGACTTCAAGTCTTACATTTCATCCCCTATGTCATTCATGTGCATTCATGTTTAAGTTGGCAATTTATGATGATTTCAGACTTATAATGGGATTTTGAAAGTGATGTTTTAAATATAGTGTTACATTCATGTTGGGACTGATTTGTTCATAATTATTCTTATCTTGTACGTATCTTCAATATTCAGGGACGAATGTTCCCAAGGGGGAAAATCATATTCCTAGAATATAAACTGGCATGTAATTACGTGAGGCCAAAATATGAGTATTTCATATTTACAATTTTTAGTCAGGTATTAATAATTTTTTGTTAATTATTTTTTCAATGTTTGGCAGTTTACCCGAAATTTAATAATATTAATTTTTCAGGTTGATTGTTCCAATTCGATCCCTCTTGCTAAAGAACTGGCAACACTGAATTTGTCAACCATCACTGATCTACAGGCGAATGAACCATCTTCGTTCGGTACACAAAGTGCATCGTCTCATCAACACAATAATGTGCATAATCAAGAGACGATTAGATTCGAACATTTCTCATCTGAACTACTTTTCCATTTACTGTGAAAGTCAAAGCGGCTTGAGTCTACAACATCTTCGTCATATCCAAAAAGCGGAAGGTAGTGTACACTCAAAAAAGCATTCCAACTGTACCTTCAAATTCGAAGAATTCAGTGCACTTTTTCGAAATTCTAAAAAAATAGTGTCATAGCCCAAGCCATCTGGTGCTTATCAATCTTCATCAACTCATTCCAAAGGGAGTTCTCCTGAAGATATAAAGCAAGTGAAGAAATTCGTCAAGAAATATGTAAGTATCAAAAAATTTTCAAATTCAATAAATGTTTATACATATTTATGCATCTATATTATTAATGGCAGATTGATATATAATCATTTTTTTCCTTTTCAAGGTGGATAGAAGATTTAATGTCGTAGAGTCTTTGATAAACAAAAAGACTAGTAAGATTTTGAACGCTATCAGAGTGTCACTTTATAAGGATTATACTGATTTTCACCATCAAGAAAATACCCATGCACAAACCAATGAGGTATCAATTATTTCATTGAAAAACATATATGATAGATGTACTTTATTCAGAAAAATATGTAAAGTCAAAAAATACCAATTGATAAGGTATCAGCCAAGGTAGAATAAGTGTCATGAACTTGATTCCAATACTTATGATACTTATCTGAAGTTATATGTTTATATTAGTCATGCATAAGTAAAGTATCAAATTTAGATTAGGAAAAAGGGTCAAAAATACCCCTCAAGTATCGCCTATTGTTTGACTAAATCCCCGCCGTTAAAACTAGTTTATTTATACCCCTGCCGTTAGTACACTCACCATATTTGCCCTTAATTAGACAGAATGCCCCAAATATATTTATTTAACCCATTTTTTGAAATACCCAATTCCAACCCAACCCAAACCTGACCCGTCCTAAATAATATACCAAATTAATATAAACCCAATTCCATTTCTCATATACGAAACCCAATCCATTTGTGCAAGAAGGTGTTTATGATCTGGAAAGTGTTGAGAAACTCATTAGATTGTTGTCACAAACACAATCTCAACAAATTCAGCAGTAAAATAAGTCTTCAACGGAAATTGAAATGGTGGCGATGCAGCTTTTACAAAGTTCAAGAAGGTAATTTCACTTCTAAATCAAAACAGAACTAGTCATGCTAGATTAGAAGAGCTCCTTTGACTAGTACTACTTCTCCTTCTCCTTCAAATTCTAGCAAAGATTTTATTGATACTAAAGTGTATTCTCCAACTCAGATCCAATGTCGTTAGCAGGGGAAACAGAGAGCAAACATCATCTTCGTCTCTAATATCTTGTCGTTAACAGGGGATGGAAGAAGAAGAATAATTCAACAACCATTAATGAAAGAAGAATAATAATTCAACAACCATTAATGAGAGCTAAAATAATAGAGTTTTGTCTATATTTAAATGTAAAAATATGGTGTGCACCAAGAACCACAGTACACTATCATTTAATGGAAACTCAACATCAAATTCATAGGAACAAATTGCAAAACAACTATTTAAAAAAAGAATAATAAATCTTGAAGATGTCGGATTTAACATGGACAAAATGGAAAGACCAAACATAATGTTACATATTTCATGGAATCAACCAACTACAATCCCCAGTGAACAAAAGACAAGCAATATACTACTCTTGTAAGAAAGCCGTCTTCTCTTTGTCCCCATTTTGCATAGATCTAAGCCTCAATTTTGATTTTAGGTCTATGGTGGAAAAGGGGTGTTTGTTGGTTGTCTGTCATCGGAGACAAAGGGCAAAGGAGAGAAGGTTGTCGCGAGTGAGGAGGAGAGAAGAGGTAAGGGGGTCATTGCGTTTCTGGCGAGATTTCGCTAGTGATGGTGGAGGCAGGTTGAAGAAAGGAGAAAGATGAGAAATGAAATTGGGTTTATGTTAATTTGGTATATTATTTAGGATGGATCGGGTTTGAGTTTGTACTAGACAACTTATTCACTTCAATAAAGTATCAGATTGAAGTTGTCTAATACTAATATAATCTAAAGGGACTTAGTCAAACAATAGTTGATACTTGAAGGATATTTTTGACCCTTTTACCTTTAGATTATATTAGTATTAGACAACTTATTCACTTCAATAAAGTATCAGATTACACACATGATTATTTTTCAATATTTTCTTATTTCATTTTTTCTCAGTATCTCTAAACATTTTTTTTAATTCCTTATGTAGGATGTTGTGGACCATCTATTTCGGAAAACCATAATGTACCTGACCAACGATGTCAAGATTTCTCATTCATTAATGATGGTTGCACAGACGTGAATCAATATACAACAACTACCATAGAAGTCAACACCAATGATAATAAGGTTGTCGATCATGCAAGCGATGACCCTGTGGTCCACACGGTTGAGGACGCACCTCCTTCAGAAGTAAATGAAAACACCACAAAAATGATATCTATGTAACAGTTGTTGCGGAACTTGGGGAAGAAAATATCCCTTGTCCATTTTCAGAGGTCTATTTAATCAACAATTCAATCTAAATCCAAAAATCGTTTTAAAAAAGTATCATGTACCAATTCCACTTTCGAGTATCTGGATCAAAATTGAATGCTTTTGAATCTGAGACTATCAAAAAAGCTCAGATGGATGAAAATATTTCTCTCCAAGGTGACATTCATATGATAGACAAAGTTGTGAATTAACAAACTCTCCAACATGTAGTGCACAAACACAAATCTATCTAACTAGCTGTATTTTTGGTTTCCAAAGGTTGGCACATCTGATGTATCAATTGAAGACCCAAAAATCAGCTGGACAATCTAGGCGTTACTGGATCGAAGCATTCAAAAAATGTGCGGAAGGATAATCCCACATTAAAGAATATCTCATCGGTAAGCCAACCTGCTCTATACTTAAATAAACATTTGAAACGACCCTAAAAAGTGCCCAAAAATATGCCTCGGAAGTGCCCAGAATCGTAATTTTCATATATCTCAAAATTCGCATGGGATATCGACAATTTGACTTCATATCTTGTTCAGGGGGTCATTTTGAGTAGAAGATGGGTCTAACCCCGATTTAAGAGCAAACAATTAGAATTTTCATTTTTCCAAGAATGAAGTTTCCAGTGAGCTTTATTTTTGGTCCAGTTTTGACTTCGATCCAAGACTTCTAAGTCTTGGGCCTAAGTGTTCCCAATATGAAAATATCTATACTTAGCCATTTTTCACCCCCATATCATTCTAAACATTCCCCAATACTCATTCAAACATTTAGCCAAAAATTGTACTCCTAAACTCAAGCCTCAAAACCCTTTCCGGATCTTTAGGATTTCACTCAAGCTTCAAGTCTCCATCTCTAATTTTCATCAAGTTCATCTTCAAAGCTAAAGTATATGAGTTTCTTTCATGGGTTCCTTTCACCCATTATACCCAAGCTTCCTTTACTTCAAAATTGCATGATTTAAAGTTGATTTACTCATGGGTCTTATTTATTATGAAAATCACTACACACTATGTTGGGATTTATGAAATTATGGCTGTTTTTTTACCATGTTTTGAGCTATGAATCTAAATCCCTTCAAGTATCAACTATTTTTTGACTAAATCCCTTTAGATTATATTAGTATTAGACAACTTATTCACTTCAATAAAGTATCAGATTGCACACATGATTATTTGTCAATATTTTCTTATTTCATTTTTTCTCAGTATCTCTAAACATTTTTTTAATTCCTTATGTAGGATGTTGTGGACCATCTATTTTGGAAAACCACAATGAACCTGACCAACGATGTCAAGATTTCTCATTCGTTAACGATGGTTGCACAGACATGAATCAAGATACAACAACTGCCACAGAAGTCAACACCAATGATAATAAAGTTGTCGATCATGCGAGCAATGACCCCGTGGTCCATACGTTTAAGGACGCACCTCCTTCAAAAGTCAATGAAAACACCACAAATGACATCTATGTTACAGTTGTTGCCGAACTTAGGGAAGAAAATATGCCTTGTCCATTTTTAGAGGTCTGTTTAATCAACAATTCAATATCTAAATCCAAAAATCATCTTAAAAAAGTATCATGCACCCATTTCACTTTCGAGCATCTGGATCAAAATTGAATGCTTTTGAATCTGAGACTATCACAAAAGCTTTGGTGGATGAAAATATTTCTCTCTAGCATGACATTCATATGATAGACAAGGCTGTGAATTAACAAACTCTCTAACATGTAGTGCACAAACATAAATCTATCTAACTAGCTATATTTTTGGTTTCCAAAGGCTGGCACATCTGATGTATCAACTGAAGACCCAAAATCAGCTGGACAATCTAGGCATTACTGGATCGAAGCATTCAGAAAATGTGCGGAAGGATAATTCCACATTAAAGAATATCTCATCGGTAAGCCAACCTGTTCTATACTTAAATAAACATTTGAAACGACCCTAAATAGTGCTCGAAAATATGTTTCGGAAGTGCCCACAATTGTAATTTTCATATATCTCAAAATTAGTGTGGGATATCAAAAATTCAACTTCATCTTCTTGTTTAAAGGATCATTTTGAGTAGAAGATGCGTCTAACCCAGATTTAAGAGCAAACAATTAGCAATTTTATTTTTCCAAGAATGCAGTTTCTAGTGAGCTTTTCGTGCCCCTGGCGCACTAGTGTTATTTTTGGTCCAGTTTTGACTTCGATCCAAGACTTTTACGTCTTGGGCCTAAGTGTTCCCAAACATGAAAATATCTACACTTAGCCATTTTTCGCCCCCATATCATTCTAAACATTCCCCAATACTCATTCAAATATTTTGCAAAAATATTTTACTCCTAAACTCAAGCCTCAAAACCCTTTCCGGATCTTTAGGATTTCACTCAAGCTTCAAGTTTCTATCTCCAATCTTCATCAAGTTCATCTTCAAAGCTAAAGTATGTGAGTTTCTTTCATGGGTTCCTTTCACCCATGATACCCAAGCTTCCTTTACCTCAAAATTACATGATTTAAAGTTGATATACTCATGGGTCTTATTTATTATGAAAATCACTGTACACTATGTTGGGTTTATGAAATTTTGACTGTTTTACCATATTTTGAGCTATGAATCTAAGATCTATTGAAAGATTTGATTAAAAGTTTTGATATATATATTACTTGAGGGTGTTACCAAGTATCTATTGAAGGTTTTACATTGAACTTTATAGCATGATTTCACTCTTGAATTGCATGGTTTTACACAAGTACTTCACACCCTCTAAGTGTTTGATAAAATGTCCATCTAGGGTTTTTTGAGGAATTGAAGGTCCAATGCATGTCTTATGAATTGAATGACTATATGATGATGAAATGATGATAAACTGATAATGAAAGTAATGTATGTATGTGATGACTATATGATGATGAAAGGAATGTTATATATGATGATTATATGATGATGAAGAGAATGTATAGCTAAGATGATGGGAGGAATGTATATATGTATATGATATTATTTCTATAGTTTTGGGGATGACCAAACCTAGCTCAGGGGATTTTAGGCCCGGGTAACCTTGTTGAGGGGTTTGTACCTTAATCGCCTGGCTTGGAGGGTGGTAGGCTAGGTAACCTTGTTGGGGGTTGGTACCCATCAACCTTGTTGGGGGGTTTGTACTCCATCAACTTTGTTTGGGGGTTTGTACTCCATCAACCATGTTGGGCATTTGTACCCATCAGCCCATTAGGGTGTTTGTACTCCATCAGTCTCATGAAGGAGTTTATACCTCATACGCCTCTCCAAGGAGGTGGTAGGCCTTGGATTGTACTAAGAATGGTCACACCCTACACATGTATTATGTTCTATGGAAGTATGATTTACTTCAAGCATCTTCCATTCATGTCATATTGTTGTATGCTCATCTATTGCCTAATTATGCATTTCGGTTATGATGCCTATCTATTATTGCATTGCATCCTATATACTTAGTACATTCAAATGTATTAATGCATACTACATGCCTAGATGATGTCACCATGTAGGAAACGGAGCACCCCTTGATCATCCTCCTCATCCACGTGGTTAGTATGATTGTCTTACATGCTTGTTGGTGAGTCCTCCATTCTAAGGACATTGCTTATGATCTCTTTCTATGTATTAAGACTATCTTTCTTTTGATTATGCATTGACTATGAGGGTGAGCTCAGTTGCTTGTGTTGGCCCCCGCTCCTATCTATGTAGCAGAGGTGTTGTTGGACATGTTATGTATCTATGTTATGAGCCTTGACTCTATTGACTCTTGTTGTTTATAATATAGAAGTTTCCCCGTAGTCCTTTTACCGTTGCTTCTAATGTTTTGTTGATATTTTATTGCTTCTGCTACCAAGGATGTGTAATGGTATGTTAAGAGGCTTCTTGGGGTCCCTTCGGGTTCCCCATGTGCCGTGTCACGTCTAGGCCTTAGGCTTGGGTCGTGACAACATTAGATTATACTTACCAGGGACTAACGTTTATTTGTCATACTGCACAGGACTTATCGGGTAGCACACCAATATTAGAAGGAACAAACGAAGAGATAGAGGCAATATTGAACAAACTATGCTAACCCATAACAGCAGCACCTTGCAAACTTCCACACAGGAACAACTTCTTAGCGATCAGTTTCTCCTTCTATATAGTTATCTACCAACCACCCTCCCATGCAAGGAAATTATTTTGCATGATTCATCAAAGACCTTGGCACAACGCAACGGGATTCCATCATAATTTTGCTTGTCGTCACTCTTGCTATATTTTAGTTCAAACGATAAGGGGAAGGAGAAAATTGCCTACAAGTGTCGTCAAAAGTTCCCATTCGATGGTTATGGCATTTTCTACGATCCTCCATTAGACCTAATATTTTTGACACATGTCTTGAAAAAGGACTACTGTAAGTACACACCAAGAGGTAAGTCCCTTTAAACTCCATAATAGAAAATCATGACATGTTTAAACTTGTTTTTAAATTATGTTCTCCATATTGTCTCAAGAAATCGAACAATGGTCATTACAAATATCGATCTTCATTGATTGGACTTCTAAAGATTGATTTTGTGATTGTGTGCCCTAAAGACAGAACTAGTTCTACAGGATGTCACAAAAAACTGTTGGAATGATGAGGTCAATTGTTTGACTATTTTTGATACCTATCTCACTGTGTTGATACCATATCCTAAAAAAATATACAAGTATTGATAGTTGAAATTTTTTTGTCATAATACCTGATTTTAGGCATATTTGTATGCCAAACTAGTCAAATATACCCATAAATAGAGCCCACATAGAGGGCACATCCATAGAGTCTAAGTGTTTTTAGTGTGATTTCACTTATTTTGCTAATTCAGGGTCAAGTGCGCCTATTGGTTGTGTTTTTGCAGATTTTTAATTAGATTATGCTAAGTATGGACTCATACTCAGATAATGAGGAAGAACACAATTGCAGAATTGAAGCGAAAAATCAGTCAACTCAGCAAAAGTGCTCATGTGAGAGTTGCGGACTTGGGAAAAGTTGTGCTAGCTGGAAACTTGGAGAAAAAGGCACAAAGTAGGAAAAAAAGACATAGTCCACATCACGGACTTGCATGGAAAAGAGGAAAATTGGCCCAGTCAGCATTTAAAGCAAAAATCACCTCAAAACCAGCGGGTCCGTGTCACGCACTTTGAAGATGCGGGCGCAAATTGAATTACGAGAATTATAAGTTATATTTTATTTTTAACTTTAGGTTTCATAACTGGTTTTTGATGGAACAAAGTAGAGATGATGGAAAACTCCTTTCTGTGGTTCTTTTTGGTTAGTTTTTACCTTTGATTCTTTGTTGTTAATTTTTATTTGCCTATTCTTGATGTACGAACTTATGATGCGTGGATAATCTTCCCATATTCTTGAATTGTTGCCATAGACAATGTTTTAGTTCTTGATTCTTGCAATATATGAATGGATTTCTATAGATTACTCTTATACTACTTCTATCCATACTTCATAGTCTAGCCAACTAAGGAGTAGATTAGTTATTCATTTTGGATTCGAGAAATGTTGGAATGAATAGAAAACAATAGTATAGAGAGCTTGTTCGACTAGGAAGCTAGATTGATTCGTGTAAGGAAGACCCGTAACAACTACCCTTACACCTTCTTGTTCATAATACAGGAAGATAACGTTAAAGCACTTTTATTGATGTGTCTACTCCCGCTCAACGATGTAGTTAGACAATTAATAATGGTAGCCTTGCAGAGGTGTGCAATCCTGTTTAGGTAATTTTAACCTATGAATCAGTAGTTAGTAGTTTTGTTATACACAAAACTATACATCTTTCAAATGAGCGACCAGACGACCGAACCGTCAGTGCATGAAAGTCACAAATGACTTGGGATCATTATAGGTTAACTGATAAAAAATACACAAAAAGTAGAAATAAATTGGAGAGTCATTATAAACATAGAAATACCTGTATAACATGAAGTAGATAGTGCATCCGTTATAAAATGCAAGACCATAATAGTATAGACATGAAATAAGCATGAGATAAGGCACATATTAAAATCATATGGTCAAGCATCAAAATAAAACTTAAAGTAAACTTAGTTATTTTGTGGGACATCAACCTTCATCGACAATAAGACTGTGTGAGCTATAACATGGAATGTGATGTAACTCTCACATTGAGAAGAGAGAGGCTATTTTGACAAGGTATAACACATGAGAAACTTTAATATCATCATAAGCTATGGGAGGATTCACTTGTTAGGACCATAAGGCAACTTATGGTGACATATAGTTTTAGACAGGATGTTGCTACTAGGATTCTCTTATAAAGATAACCTTAACATCTTTTGGATCGAACCCCTGCTTAAGCCTTTTTAGTGCTAAGTCAACTTCCAACGGAATAGTAAAATTATAAATCAATAATACATAACATAATTAGGGTCATTAAAATCATCGTAACTAGAATAACTCATTAAAATCTTGGTGATTCATAAATGTTAGAATTATTCTTATCTTATCTAGATTCCATGATTAGGTGACAAAATTCTTTCATCAACACTCATTCATTCTTTGAGTACTTCTATAAATCATTGTTAAGCATTTCATGAAACTTGGATGAAGTTCTTTATCATTCATGATCATAGTTCATCCTTGGTTAGGGTAATTATGTGGGTTCAATTTCAAATCAACTTTAAAATATTTAATTAAATAAAATCATATATAATTATAATAAATATTATCAATTGGAATCATAGTTGAAAGAACCCATCATAAAATTCATGAAACTTACATAGCTTTGTAGAAGAACTTCTTAGAAATCATCAAAAACCATGAAATAAAGAGTAGTTCATGCTTAATTGAGTCAATAAATATTAATTTATGTGATTGGAGGAGAATTGAATAAGTCCCATGATGAGAATCATGAATCCTAGATATGATTATAGAAATTCATATGAAAAATCATCAATCTCATGCAATTAATATCAATTCATTTGAAATAGGTCAATAATAAAAAATTAAATCATAATCTATGAAATTGAGTAGAATCATGAAAATTCATAAAAACACATATATGAAATTCATTGAAAAAGTAAAAAATTATTTGGTCTCCATGAGTGAAAGGTACCCTTGGATAAATACCCACACACATTAGAGTAGAATCTCAAAGAAAATTAAAGAAGTCCTGGATTTGATTAAGAGATTGGAAGAACTTCTTGTTGTCTTCAATGGAGAATGTCACTTTTTAGAGAGAGAATTTTTGTAATATATGAATTGTGGGAGAATAGAGGAAATTTAGGGGGTTTTAGTAGTTATAAGCTGAGGAAAAATCTCAAAATAACCTAGTATTAGGTAGGC
This sequence comes from Solanum medicagineum, assembly GCA_026153255.1. NCBI lineage: Eukaryota > Viridiplantae > Streptophyta > Magnoliopsida > Solanales > Solanaceae > Solanum > Solanum medicagineum. The sequence continues at coordinate 12,104 of JAPFFP010046433.1, forward strand.
TAGGTAGGAAAAAGTACACAATACCCTCAATTAAAAACTAAAATAGAATGAAAAACATTTTTTTAGGTCCACAATATGGATGGGGTTCATGCCTATTCATTTTTGTCCAAAACTTCTCAAGGAAATTTTCTAACCATCTTGGACAATTTTTGTGATGTGGACTAGTCATGCTCTCTTCTAGTTAGCAATTATTTCAAAATCCTTGACCGAAATTTCATTGAGATCATTTTCTCTAGCTTGTTTCAAACTTCAATCTGGCATTGTATTATATTTATATATTATTGGTATAAATTAATTTAAAACTATTTTAATGAGAATGTTACAATCTGAATCACCTAGTTACTGTATTTTAGTATTTATAAGGCGTCAAAGACATGCTCTATTTTACTTTTCACTACAAAAGCATCTGAGATAACCTCAATTACTGACTTGACTAGCCAATACTTTGGCGCACTTTTTGCATTGTTATGACAACTTATTCATCTAGTACATCGATGGAGATGAATATATGACTTGATCTAGTCTCAGGTAGTGTATATAGAATATTTGCGTCCTCATGGAACCCCTTACCATGAGTACCATTGTATCAGATAGGGGTATCACACAAGTTCTACCATGCTAGGTGAACTGGAGTAGAAGAATACACTTATTGATATGCATTATCGATAGGCTGTCATGTAATATTTTGGCATTCATATGCATCGCTTGTCATTTGTATATTGGTTGTTGTTTGGTGCCTTCTGGTAGTTTAGGATGTCAATAGGGTTATGTTTGTTGATTGTAACTCCAGTAGTTTAGGATGCTTATTGGTTATTGTTTGATTATATCTGTACTTATTTGTATTGTACTATTAGCTAATGGCATGTGAGTTTTGTTCCATCTTTTGTCGGATGTGATACTCCCTACTAGCTTATGTTTGATTAGTCATTAGTTTATTAGTTGTTTGTATGTCTTTGATGACTACTGTTGCTTGTAACTTGCTGAGTAGCCTCTATAGCCTATCTTTCTTGCTAGCAAGTGGTAGACTTTTTTTTTTTTTTTTTTAGGTACGCTTATTGTTTCTTTTTCTCTACTTAGTGTATCTTGTTGATCTTTCTTTTTCATTATCTATTCTATCATGATTCTATCTATTGTTTAGCTACTTGTGTTATACTTGCCTTGTTTATAGATTATATATACTTGATTTATCTGTGGAGCTTAGTCAGCCTATGCCTTTTCTTTGGTACTCATACTACACTTCTACCCATTACAGATTGTAGTGCCAATCCTCATGATTGATTGTCTTGTATAATGAGATGCTATGGATTTCAAAGATTGGCTAAGCTCTTGGTGTTAATAATTATCAATTTCATATGTTTTGGTTAAGGCTAGTCTTTATTTTGTATTTAGAGATAGCTTGTACTGATCTTCTATTTGTACAAGCTTTGTACTGTTATTTTATTTATTAGATGCTCAATTAATGACTGATGTGTGGTCTTGGGATAAATTCGTATATATTATTTCTTCTTCTTATTTGGCATATCTTTACTTCTTATGGTTATTTTCCATGAGATAGTCTACTACCTATGGTTTCATTCTATGAATTAGTCTACTACCTATGGTTTCATTCTAAGAGTTAGGCTTACCTACTTGTAGATTGTATTATGTGCTATCATAGCCTAAGGAGTTGGGTCATGACATAATTGCATAAAATAATAATAGTCAAATTTAAAGTTACACATATAATTTATTTAATTAAGGGGTGTCATATCATGAATGGCCAAGTAATATGAAACATATAGAGTAAGAGTGTAGAGAAGGACAAAAATATACACATACATATATATACACACACATACTTAATGCATAATATATTGAAATAACAATAGTAAAAATAGTATTGTAAGGATCAAATCTAGGGGCCTAGTCGTCACATCGTGAATGAGACACCTTAAGGCAACTCACTCAAGCCATCTAAGCATCTTAAGAATTATAGGCATTAAACTGAAACTTTTTGTGAAAAATATGAGGGGAAGGGACTGTGGGCCATTTTATGCAATGAAGCAACAATAAAAGCACTGAAGATAAAATATCATCATATTGTCCATAAGCATATCAGTAATACATAATAGATAGAATTGGTACTGTTGATTTCCATCAAAATAAAAAAAATTCATACGTAGTCAACATATAAAGCAAAAGCCTCAGAAGGGCCATAAATACATCGTCTAAAACAAAACTACATATCAGAGTGGAAAATGGGTAGTCCCGAACAAAGGGCTCACACAATAACAAGCTAGTCTCGAATGCCAACTAGAAGCCATGAGCCAGTAGAGGAGTACCTATCCCCACATGGTCAAATCATGCAGGTAAATATGCATTAGTACATTTAAATGTACTAAGTATGTGACATGCAATGCACGAATGAAATTATCATGTCATCATAATTAAACATAATATATGGATATATATAAGATAAAGGAGTCATGAAATAAGCTTAAATATACAGAAGGAACATGACTCAGATCAATATGAGATAATGGACAAGAAAATACATAAAGTGAAGACATATCATAAGATCATAAACATTGTGGGAATGAACCATAACCGATAGTAAAAAACCATGTGAGCTACTACATGGAATCCAATGAACTCCTTCCATTGGGAAAAGACCAATGCTCTCCTTCCATTGGGACAAGGATAATCTACTTGCCAAGGTAGATATCCAAAACATAATAACTTTGCAATTGCATCGTTCATAGCTTTTGGGCCTACATAGATCCACTAGCCTAGCCTATAAGGCTCCTATGGTGGCATATAATTAGGTACATTGAGATTTAGCTTCAAGTGATCATGCTTCAACTAACAGAATGAGTCTTATTCTCTAGTCCTCTCAGTGCTAAGTCATCCCACAGAATCTTTAAAATATACTCTTCGAATAATAAGTAGTAATGATAGGGGTAGCTCGAACTTAAGAATCTTAATTAAACATCTTTTAGGGCAATTAGCATCATATTCATATCATTGGTAAACTTGTCTTTTGAAGGTCATCATTAATGCCCTAACCATAGTTATAAATCATAGAAAACTTGCATTGGAAACAAGGTGGGCTTAGTCTTTGAATGGAATAATCATAAATCACATAAGTCTTAGGGAACTTCTTTAAAAAAGAACATCGAAATCACCCAACCTTTATCATATCAAAACTACCATGAAATTGACATCATATCTTGAATATGCACATATTTACTTAGTAAAATAGTCATTGAACTTCATAAGTATCACATAATAACATAAGGATCATGAAATCATCATAAGCATGCGCTTTTTAAATTGAGGAACATAAAGAAAAAGGTAAAAATATGCAATGGGGAACTTTATGGATGAAAGGGTACCCATAAATCAACTCACATACCTGATGAACTAAGGAGGAATGGAATTAAAGCCTTTGGGGAAGGAACTTTGAAAAACCCCAGCCTTGTTCTTGAGAGCTCCTACCTTAGAATTTTGGAATTAACGGAATGAGAGAATGAAGGGTGTTTTAAGGGATTGAATACTAATATAGGTCCCCTTTCCCATCCCCAAAATAACATAGTATAGGAATAGAATTGCGAGAAATGACCAAATTATCCCTTATTGAAAAATGTCGGAAGTGACTTACAAAACCTCGTGTGCGGGCAATAAGCTGACTCACAGGCCATAAGTCTCCTTGCCTAATGACAAACTTGAAAATCCTGAAAACTAACTTTGCTAAATAGAAAACCACGAATGACAGTATGAGCCGTGAAACTTCTTACGGGCATGGACAGACTTGTAGAGTCCTTTCACACTTAACCATTTTTCCTTACTTCCTTGGACCTACCTACAAAAGGTCTATATGGGCAGTAACCCATTCCATGAACCATCTGATAACTCTTATACTACCTTCTTAAAAACTCCAAACTTCCTTCATGTTTGGTATCCCATCCATGGAACCATTTACAGGTCATAAATTATTTTTTGGGCCATCACTTGGTCCATGGGTTACCTCACACTTGAAAACTTTTCCCCTTCCTAAAGTTCTAGGTTTAAGAACCGAACCTACGAGCCATATTTCACCTTAGAGCTATAAGTGGTCCCATGAAAAAGACTCCAGGCCACTTTTTAGGCCAACATTTCTATACTTAGGGCTCTTAAACTGGGGGTTGTTACAATGTCTCCCCCTTGGGAACGTTCCTCCCCGAATGTACTTAAAGGCATGTTTTAAAAAGTAAATTAACAGCTAATAACCCATTATCCAGCATCATTTCTCAAAATTTTTAGATTTCATACTTTAAACATGTCTCCAAATAGTTCTTAAACATCAAAATAAATGCGTACATCATGAGAAACGAAAATGCATGGAATTTGAGATCTTTGGAAGGATTTCTTAATGCCTCATGCTTGAGTAGAGTGGAATAGATATGGATAGCACTTGATTATGTCCACTTGCACTTCCTATTTAGCACTCTTAACTTGTTTTCTCAAAGTACCTTAATGGATGCGACTTCCTTTTCCTTAGCTTCTCACTTATCGGTCTAGGATTTTAATCGGTACCTCATCATAACTCAAATCCTCTTCAATGTTCACATCATGCAAAGGAAATATGGAACTCAGGTCTCCTATGAATTTTCTCAATATCAACACATGGAATACCAGATGAATTAAGTGCAACTCATTGGCTAAATTCAACTCATAAGCTACTTTCCCCACTCTTCTCACCACCTTGTTAGGTCCCATATATCAACGACTTAATTTTCCTTTCTTAACAAACCGGAGAACACCTTTCATTGGAGACAACTTCATATAGACCCGATCATTAATTTGTAACTCAAGTTCCCTTCTCCTCACATCAGAGTAGGACTTTTGTCTGCTTTGGGCCATTTACAATTTCTCCCTTATGCTTTTAATTTTCTCCATAGAATTCATCACCAAGTCCGGTCCTATTAATGCCACCTCACTGACTTTTAACAACCTCATGGGCGATCTACATCATCTACCATACAATGCTTAGAATGGTGCCATCCCAATATTTGCATGAAAGCTATTGTTATCGGCAAACTCGATAAGTGGAAAATGTTCATCCCAACTTCTCTTGAGTTCCAACATGCAAGCTCTCAATATATCCTCCAATGTCTGAATAGTCCTCTCCGCTTGCTGTCGATCTGAGGATGAAAAGTTGTACTCAACTTCATCCTAGTACCAAGTCCTCTTTGGAAGGATTTCCAAAAGTGAAAAGTGAATTGAACTCTACGATCTAATATGATGGGAATCCCATCCAACCTCACCAACTCTCAGATATACAAGCGTGCATAGTCCTCAGCACTGAATCTAGTCATAACCCGCAAGAAAAGAGCTGACTTCATCATGCGGTCCACTATTACCCATGTGAATTCAAAGTGCTTTTTGGTCTTTGGAAACCTAAATTAAATGCCCCTCAGTGCTTCGGAAAACTCCATAATCGTGATTTTTATATATCTCAAAATCCGAACGTGATATCAAAAATTCGACTTCATATTCTTGATAGGGGGTAAAATTAAGTGGGAAATAGGTATAACCCAAATTTTAGAAGACCCATAGTGATTTTCGCTAATTTTTGATTTCGAGTGTGCATTAGCGACCAAGCCGTGATGCAGACTGTGCGTGGATCAATACAAAACTGCCTCCGTGATGGGTCTGCATGGACTAGTGTAATTTTTTCCTTGGTTTTTCTATTTCATTGGTGTTATAGCCCCATGCCTATTTAAACGTGAAATCTCTCATACTTATTTATTGCCTATGATTATGCGTTTTGACTATATTGGCATAGGTCTTGTTGCATTGCATCCCATATACTTAGTACATTCAAACATATTAATGCATAGTTTATGACGACATGATATCACCATGTAGGGACCGGAGCTCCATTTGATCATCTTCCTCCACGTGGCTAGTACTATCCTTTGAAGCAAGCCTTGGTGATTCGTCAACTCCGAGGACAATATCTACTCATTTCATGCTATCTTGAGCCTCTTTCTTCATGTTGAACACTTGTTATTATGATGGTGAGCCTGGAAAGTGTCTTGGCCCCCGCTCCATTCCAATTAGAGGTGTTGTTGGATATTATGATATACTTATGCTATGAGCTTGACTCTTAGATGATTTTATGACTATCAAATACTTCCCTTAGTCTCTCTTTCCTTTTATTGTATCTCTTGTTGTTGTTATTTTTGCTTTCGCGACCAACGATGTGTGATTGATATACTAAAAGGCTTGTCTGGGGTCCCTTTAGGTTCTCCATTCACCTTGTCACGTCTAGGCCCTAGGCTTGGGTCGTGAAAACAACAACAAAATCTATGTTAATCTCTTCCCACTTCCAAGTAGGGATGTCGATATAGCCCAACCAACTTTGGTGTTCAATCTTGACCTGCTGGCAAATGGCATATTCGGACATAAATCGAGCAATGTCCTTCTTTATCCCATTCCACTTATAAATCTCTCTCAGATCTCTACACATCTTGGTATTGCCAGGATGAATGGAATAGAAAGAGTTATGGGCTTTGTACATGATCAACTTCTTCAACTCACTATCATTGGGTACACACAACCTTCCTCGACATCGGAGTGCACTATCTCCCCCTTGTTAGAAGACTTAAGGCTTTCAACTCAACCAACGCAGGATCAAGATCTTGCTTGGCTTTGACCTCATCAATGAAGAAAGATGTGGACACATGAAGAACCATTGTGCCACCACTTCTGGAATCACTCAATCTTACTCCTGGTTTGTCAACCTATGAACATCTTTCCCCAACTCCCTCTTTCCATCACCTTTTATATGGGACACACTACCTATGGAAACTCTACTAAGGGCATTGGCCACCACATTGGCTTTTCCAGGGTGATACTTCACACTCATATCATAATCCTTGTGTATCTCTAACCACGTCTGCCGCCTCAAGTGGATATCTTTCTATGTGAACACGTATTGGAGACTCTTGTTGCCAGTGAAAACATCCACATGAACTCCGTACAAGTAAAGTTGCTAGATTTTTAAGGCAAACACCACTGTTGCAAGTTTGAGATCATGAGTTGATTGATTATTCTCATGTACTTTCAACTACCTTGAAGCATAAGCAATCAGCTTACCACCTTGCATTAGCACACATCCCTATTCGATCCTTGATGCATCACAATACATGATAAACCCATCATTCCCTTCTGGCTATATTAATATGGGGACTGAAGTCAGCCAATCCTTCAAGGTCTGGAAACCCCTCTCACACTCAACCGACCACACAAACCTAGCCTTCTTCTGAGTTAGTTTGGTGAGTAGAGATGAAATATTAGACAAACCTCGCACAAACTGCTATAATAACCAATGGAAATTCCCTATGTTAATAGAAGTCAGTCGCCTTGGCTAGTTTCTTACTCTTCTATTTTCTAATCATCGACCTTGTGCTCACGCTCAAGACACACCCATTTTTGAAGTAAAAGCAATCGTCAAAGTAATAAACCTAACCTTAGTTAGGGTCGAATCCCATAGGGAATACGACTTTGGCACTTTGGTTCACCAATGATCAATTCAAACATCAACTAACTCAATTCTCTAAAAAGGGGAGGGGAATTTTGCAATGATTGGTAGAAAATTAAACTAGACTAACTAAAATTTGAAGACAAGCAATAATGGAGAGCAACTAAGGGTGTTGTGTTCCCTATGACTCAGTAACTTAACTTCCTCGGATTTTATAATTCTCAACTAGAATATCGCATGTAGGATGGTAATTTAGGTTCTTCCAACCCTTTGGTCAAAGGTGAAGGTCGAATTTCACTATGAGACTTGGCCCATCTCCATAGTATGCTCAACTAACCATTACCAATAGTCCCAGTTAACCTCCCTTGGATCAAGTTCGATCTAGATGAGAAAACATTATCGAATCATGTTAATCACTCTCTTTTCCTATTCACTACCACCTGGATCGGAAGGTAATACTAGGCAAGTTCTAATGTTGGCCACCACTAGAAAATATTCAAAATGAAGAGAAATGACTAATTCATGAAAATACCCATTTTAGTAATTGCAAATAATCCGGGTTTTCTAAGTTAGATTCTCATGGTTCCCACAACCCCAAGTGTGGGTTAGCTACTCATGACTTGGGCAAATAATGAAACAATAAATAATGAAAACATGGCTAATCACTTACCCAAGAAGATTGAAGAAAAAGAAAACTGAATATGAATGTAGAATCAAAAGCTTAAAAGATGTATTGAATCCACAACTGAATCTAATCTCAAAATTTAGTCTCCAAAGATAAACCCTAGGAAAATACTCTAAAATTTCGTGTTCTCTATTATGTCTCTGTCTACTCTCCCTAATCTCTGTAAAACTTGCAGCTAAAAATCTAAAATATACTATAGATATTATTTACAAACAAGTCCCTAAATTAGATAGAAAAACTGGTTGGCGCCTGATAAGAGTCACAATTACGGCTCGTAACTTGGGTTATGAGCCGTAATCGGGCTTTCGTGTTCAGCCTCTTCAATTTTGGACTTTGCTTATATGGACTTTATAAGCTTCTAATGCAGGCTCACAGGGCTTTGCTATGACATTTTGGATAGTTAATTACTAAAGGCCAACCTTGAATCACATTTTTTAACAGTTTCACCTTACCAACGCAGTCATTTCCACCTTATTCTCCCTTTCTTCTTCATATTCAAGCTTATATGGGTATTTCTTTTCATTCTCAACTTTTGCCTCATCTTCACACATGATTTCGCTTGGTCAACTCATTTTAAGGCATCTTTTCTTTTTCTTTCACCTGATACATGATTTTCTTCTTTCTCTTTCTTTTTCCAATTCACCACCTCATTTTTGCTATTTTATCCCTACACTGTCCACCCTTAACTTAGGCTTTTAGCCTATATCGAAGTGCACAATATCTATTCCCCAAACCAGAGCCACTTTTGGTAGCCACCCTTCGCTTAGGCTTTTTGCCTAAATCAAGGTTCACGATGTTCAAGGATAGACTAAGGCTAATTTTAAGGTATTTTAGTAAACAAGGTTGCATTAATCAGGTGTTAAGAATGAAATGCTATATGTAAGGCTCAAATATTTGGAACAAGGGATGAATTTCTAATTTGGTTGGTCATTTTAGGTCAAAGTGGACTAATTTCAAAGAACAAGGGCCTAAGATCCCTTCCTAGTCTATACAATCTCCATTTAACTTAGAGTAACAGGGCAAGTTCTGAATCAGCACACAATGCAAGAACATAACAAAATCAGCTCACACACACATGGGCATTGCATACGTAGACAACAAAAACTCACAGATCATTCTTCACGAATGAAATTGCCCTCACTTAATCAAAACAAATATTGCCAAATCATTCAGGACTGCATGGTTGCACCATAACTACAACCCCAAAATTTTGATGGGTACCAATTTTCAAAATATTTCACAAAACATCAAAACAAGATACATGCCACAAGTTCAACTACTATATACTACACATATTATCTAAGACATACTACACATGCAGGTTCAACAAAAATTAAAATATCTATAAGGAAAAAGAGCACAAGCAAGAAAACCTCGGGATCAAAATTTGGGGTAGTTATGGACTAAAAGCTACTTAGACTTCACCCTAGTCCATAAGTAGGCATAACCCATCAAAAAATTTACGTATTGTCCTCAATGAACTAATTTAGCAGAAATATAACAGCAGGGGTTAGAAACATACCTAGGCGCCCAAGCACTTGCCCACCTTGGGTTACTTCCCAAGCAGTGCCTGATTTATAATCGCGGCATGACATAGCCATCTTAAGTACTTGGACTTACGTAAGATCCCATTCTTTAACCGTACTGATCTCTTCTACATTGCCAAGGTATGGCTTGACACTTTGGTTGTTTACTTTGAAAGTGACTCCCTTTTGTTTCTCCAATTCAATGGCCCCGTGATCAAAGACGTATGCTACCTAAAGGGTCCCAACCATCTGGATTTGAGCTTCCAAGGGAACAACTTTAATTTGGAATTGAAAAGTAGAACCAAGTCCCATGTGTGAATTGGTAGTTTTCTATGCGGCGGTCATGTTGGATTTTCATTCGTTGCTTATATAAGGCTGAGCTCTCATATGCTTTTGATCAAAACTCATCAAGCTCATTAAGTCGGCTTAATCTAGAGGTAGCTACATCATCCCAATCTAGATTCAACTTCTTCAATGCCCACAATGCTTTATGCTCAAGATCCATGGGCATATGGTATGCCTTCCCGAAAACAAGTTGGTATGGGGACATGCCAATAGGTGTCTTGAATGCAGTCTGGTATGCCCATAATGCATCATCCAGCTTTCGAGTCCAATCAGTTTGTTTTGCGTTCACAATTTTGCTAAAATCTGCTTAATTTCCCTATTCGACACTTCTACTTGCGCACTTATCTAAGGATGATAGGGTGTCGCCACCCTATGTTTCGCTCCATACTTTTCAAGAGGAGCTTTAAGGAGTTTATTGCAAAAGTGAGAACCTCTATCACTAATGATAGCCTGAGGAGTACCAAATCTTGAGAAGATGTTCCTTTTGAGGAATGTTGTGACATTTTTACCCTCATTGTTAGGTAGAGCTACAGCCTTTACCCACTTGGATACGTAATCCATAGTCACTAAGATGTACTTGTTCCTATGTGAGCTAATAAATGATCCCATGAAATCTATCCCTCACACATCAAACAACTCAATCACCAAAATAGGATTTAGAGGAAGCTTATGCTTGTGCGTAAACCAACCTTCTCTTTGGCATCTATCACAAGCTTTGGCATAATCATGAGTTTCTTGGTGGATCGTGGGCCAATAATACCACATTGTAAAATCTTGTTGGCCGTTCGATTCCTACTATGATGTCCACCCATTGGTGATGAGTGGCATGCTTTAAGTATGCTCATCATTTCCACCTCAGGGATACAACGACGAATAATCCCATCAGCACACACATGGAACAAGTATGGGTTGTCTCAAAAGAACTTTCTCACATCATGCTTGAACTTCTGATGTTGATGCGTGTTCAAGTCGGATGGTACAAGATCACTCACTAAATAATTTGCATAGTCTGCAAACCAAGGTATAAGATCATAAGATGCAGCCAACACTTTTTCATCAGGAAAAGAATCATCTATCTCCAATCCATAATCAAAATTACAACATTGCCCCATCTTCTAAACTAGATAGATGATCTGCAACTTGATTTTCTGATCCTTTCCTATCAATAACATCAAAGTTGAACTCCTGCAAGAGAAGTACCCATCTAATTACCCTTGGCTTGAAATCCTTTTTGGCAATCAAATATTTGAGAGTTGAGTGGTCTGTATGCACTACCACCTTCGCTCTTAACAAATATAAACAAAACTTTTTGAACACGAAGACCAATACAAGCAACTCTTGCTCTATGACAGTGTAATTTTTTTAGGCCGTATTCAGGGCCTTACTAGGATAATATATGGGTGTAACACTTTATCCTTGCGTTGTCCCAATACCATACCTAGAGCAAACCTACTAGCATCACACAAACTTTCAAATGGCTTGGACCAATTAAGAGCTACAATAATTGGTGAGATTAATTTCTTCTTTAACTCTTCAAAGGCTTGTATGTATTCATCATCAAACACGAACTTGGCATTTGTCTCCAATAATTTGCACAATGGGTGTGAGATTTTAGAGAAACCTTTTATAAACCTTTGATAGAATCCTGTATGCCCAAGAAACTCCTCACACCCGTGATTGAGATGGATTGTGGATGTTTCTCAATCACCTCAAGATTAGCCATTTCGACCTCAATGCCTTTGCCAAATATTCTATGACCCAACACAATACCCTCTTTAACCATGAAATGGCACTTTTCCCAGTTTACACCAGATGACTTTCTACATACCGTTGTAACATATCATGCAAGTGTGCCAAACAATCCTCAAATGAGTGCCCAACCATGCTAAAATCATCCATGAAGACCTCAATAGTACTCTCCACCATATCCAAGAAGAGAGACATCATGCATCTTTGGATTATTGCTGGAGCATTACTCAAACCAAATGGCATCACCTTAAATACAAACGTTCCATAGGGACATGTAAAAGTGGTTTTCTCTTGATCTTCTGGAATGATGATGATCTAATTATAACCAGAACACCAATCAAGGAAACAACACCACCCCTTTTTTGCTAATTTATCAAGCATCTGATCCATGAAAGGCATAAGAAAATGTTCTTTCTCTGTTGAGGCATTAAGCATTCTGTAGTCCATATACACTGTCCATCTAGTGACTGGCCTCATAGGAATCAATTCATTATTAGCATTAGGTACCATCGTGGTACCTCCATTTTTTGGAACACACTATACTGAGCTCACCCATTCACTATCAACAATTGGGTAAATTACTCCTGCATCTAACCACTTAATGATCTCTTTGTGAACCACCTCTTTTATAGGAGGATTTAAGTGCCTTTAATATTCGATGCTTGGCTTATAGTCCATGACTAGCTGAATTTTGTGTGTACATATTCCAGGAGGGGTACCAATAATATCTGCGATAGTCCATCCAATAGACTTTTTAAACTATTTGAGTACTGTAAAAAGGGCATCTACTTGCTTATCATTCAAGTCTACAACTATGATGACCGACAAAGTGTTGTTCTCTCCCAAGAATGCATATTTCAAATGTGGTGGAAGTGCTTTCGACTTTAACACCAGTGGTACTTCTATGTAGGGCTTTCTGGGTGGCGTCTCCCAATTTTGCAAATCTAGATCCAACTTCATTTGGCATCTAGGACCGAATAACAGCCCTAAAGCATTTCTGGCTCCTCATAATCTGGGATACCATACCATCGAAGTTCATTACTACTGCCTCTAAAGTGTCAATCCCCAATCGGAGCTCAGGTGGTACCTCTGACTCATCATCATCAATAGTCTGTATAACTGAAACCACCCTCAGGTCACTGTCCTTCCTTGCTTGTTGACAGACATCGAACATGACCTCTTCATTCCCAAATTTAAATGTAAGCAACCTTTTCTCCATGTTAACCAGAGTGCGACCAGTAGCTTAGAAAGGCCTCCCCAGAATAATAGGAACTGCAAAATCAACCACACAGTCAAGAATAACAAAATCTACTGAAAATATAAATTTGTCAACTTTCACCAAAACATCATAGAGTACTCCCATAGGTTTCTTGACTGTTCTTTCTGCTATTAACAAGCGCATCATAGTAGGAGTAGGAGTTCCCAAACCAAGTTTCTTGAATATCACTAGAGGCATTAAATTGATGGTAGCACCCAAATCACAAAGTGCTCTCGCAAATTCTACCTCTCCTATAGTGTATCATATAGTGAAAGCACCAGGCTCTTCATGCTTTTGAGCTAATGACTTGGTAGTGATAGAACTATAATGTTTAAGATATTTAGAGAGCTCTTGACTTACCGTCTGCTTCTTTGTAACCAAGTCTTTCATGTACCTTCCATAACCTAGTATCTTCTCTAGAGCTTTAAAAAAAGGGAATTGATCGATAATTTCTTGAGCATTGAGAAGAAGTGCTTGAGCTTGGTTTCCTTCTCCCTCTTCTTGAGTCTTTGAGGGAAAGGGGAGGAGGCCTTAGGACAATCTTATACTTCTTCGGCTCTGCAACCACTTCACCTACCCCATTCTTTACACATTCTTCTCTCTCGGCGACTCTCTTATCCACAACACCTTTCTCACACATGTTTTCTACCTCAACCGATATAGAAGGGTCAATGGTACGCTTACCTCTCCTAGTCATAATTGCCATATAATGCCCATCATTCTTCGAATTTTGAACTGTATGATGTACCATTTTGGCGTTGATTAAATTGAGTAGACACTTGGCCGAATTGTTTCTCAAGTTGCTTGATGGCCACCGAGTGAGACTCTATCTTTTGATGTATGCCATAGATATCAGATTTCATTCCCTTTAAAGTATCATCCTGTATTTTAGCCTTTTTCATCAATCAGTCAAACATCTCTTCAATCCTTGAATTACTTGCTTGGTATCAGGATTATGGGGTGATACATATGAACCATTCTGAAAACCATCTCTTCTACCCCACATGGCTTCTGGAACTCTATTCCTTTCAAAATAACCCCCACGGTTATCTCTATAAGCACCTTCTTGGTTGTAGTTCCGACCTTGTTTTTTGGAACCTTAACACTAATAGTCCACATTGGACCCTTGGTCATTTTTCCAAAAATCCATCGCTTGATCACTAACAAAACAAGCATCCTCATCATAATAATGCTCTTCATACATGGGTGCTCTAGGAGGTTGGTGGACTATCGCATGCACCCTTTCTTGATTTTGCTTAACCACTAATTCTATACTTGTATGCAGTTGAGCAAGTTGTTGTAATGTCCCTCGTTGATCTTAGCTTGCTTTGAACAAACATTCACCGCACATGAGCTCCTTGTAGAAGCTCTCTCTCTTTGCCCCCATGCTCGGTTGGTTTCGACCACTTACTCTATTCTTTTGGCGATCCTTGTGAATAGTTGATCGAAGAACATGCCCCCCGTTATAGTATCGGCACCAGCTTGACTATTTTCATTGAGGGCACGATAGAAAATCTCTACCAAGGCATCGTCAATAATTTTGTGGTCTAGGACACTTCTCAAACACTTTGTGAACCTCTCCCATGTTGTATTGATTGAATCACCCAGAAATTGATCAAAATTATTGATTATGAAACGCCCCAAAAAGTGCCCGAAAATGTGAATAGGAAATACCCATACTCGTAATTTCTATATATCTCAAAATTCGTGTATGATATCAAAAATTTGACTTCATATTCTTGATTAGAGGATAAAATTGAGTGGAAAATGGGTATAACAGGAATTTTAGAGAACCCATTGCAAAAAATAAATTTTGCCAACATTTCAATTTCCAGAAGCAGTGTGTGTTGGCTCCCCGATGTAGAGCCATCGTGGAGCAGTATATTTTATTGCCAGTTTTTCCTGTCTCGGCCTAAGGCTTCGGGGCCTTGGTCCTAAGCCTTCCTATGTGTAAAAACACCTATACTTAGTCATTTTTTAACCCCATACCATTCAAGACATTCCCCAAAACCCTCTCTAACACTTAGCCAAATATTTCATCCAAAATCAAGTGTCCCAAACTCATTCCGAATCTCAAGAATTCCATTTAAGCTTCAAGTTGTCATTCAAATCTTCATCAAGAAAGTGTCCCAAACTCATTCCGAATCTCAAGAATTCCATTTAAGCTTCAAGTTGTCATTCAAATCTTCATCAAGAAAATCTCCAAGTTTGAAGTATGTGGGTTTCAACCATTGGGTCTTTCACCCATGGTGCCCAACCTTCCTTTTTATGCAAATTACATGTTTTCAAGTTTCTTTATCTATAGGTACTTCTTATTATGAATTTGACTATGAACTATGTTGGGGTTTAAATAAAGTTGACTGTTTAAGCATGTTTTGAGTTATGAATCTATGGTCTATTATAAGATTTGATGAGGTGTTTCAATGTATCTCGCACGACAGTATTACCAAGTGCTGGTGGGTTGATTTACATTAAGTTTTCTCACATGATTTCAATCTTGAATTGCATGATTTTGACTAGCATTACACATCTGCCAAGTGTTTGATAAAATATCCGATTAAGGAATTTTGAGTTATTGATGATCTATTGTATGGCTTATGAGTTAAGTAACTTTATGATGATGAAAGGAATGTATGTATGAGTTGAATTCATGAAAGCATCTATAGTGTTACAAGTTGACCACACCTTGTTGACGGGGTGATATGCCTCAATCGTCTTATCGGGGGATGCTATGCCCGTATTAACATGTTGAGGGGTATGTACCTCAATCACCTTGTCGGGGGTGGTAGGCTCGTACTACCAACTCAGAGGTAGATACCTCAATCGCCTTTCAAGGGGGTGGCATGCCTTGGATTCCAAGTACTATTTTGCTTGGTCTATGATGATGGTCTCTTTCTATACATGTAATATGTTATATACAAGAATATTTTACTTCAAGCATTGATCATGCATGCCATATTGCTAATACACTATCTTTTGCTTGTAATTATACATTTTAACTATGTTGCCTATCTCTTTTTGCATTGACTCCTACATACTTAGTACATTCAAATGTACTAAAGCATACTCTATTCTTACATGATGTTACCATGTAGGAAACAGAGCTCATCACGATCATTCTCCACATGGCTAGTTGTGATATCCTGAAGATAAGCTTTGGTAAATCCTCAAGTTCGGGGACACTAGTTATACTACTCTTGCTTATATTATTTCTTTATGTTGAACTCTTGATACTGTGAGGGTGAGCCCAAAAAGTTTCTTGGCCCCCGGTCAAGTATATGTTTAGAGGTCTTGTTGGACAAATGATGTAGTTATGCTATGTTCTTGACTCTTATTTGTTTATGGCTATTTAAAACATTCCTTAGTCCCTTTATCCTATTTTTACTCTCTTGTTGTTGTTAAATTGCTTCCGCATCCAAGAATGTGTAATTGATATGCTAAGAGGCTTGTTTGGGGTCCCCTTCGGGTTCCCATTTGCCATGTCACTTCTTGGCCTTAGGTTTGGGTCGTGAGAAACTAGGTATCAGAGCACTAGATTGTTAATGGTCTTCGACATCCAACCACCGCGCTAATTAGAGTCTTATTCATGGTTGTGAAGTGCATCACAACTATGAGTAAGAGGCTATAAGGCTTTTTAGGAAATGCTTCCCTTCTTCATGATCTATATCGTGCTATAGAAGCTAGGGTAAGGTTTTTCCTCTAATGATTGTTCTTGCTATTCTAAATAATGCCTATTCCAAGAGGGAGAAGAGCCCGTAGACCCGAGGAACAACCGTCTCATGAAGAGTTCTGGGATGCTATTGCCATTTTAGCTCAAGCTTTGACTAATCAAATCAACCAAGGGGCCCAAGCCCCTCAAGCTCCTACTCCGACATCTAGGGTGAGGGATTTTATGAGGATGAACCCACCAGAGTTCCATGGGTCTAAAGTGGATGAGGACCCTCATGAATTTATTGATGAGGTATACAAAGTGTTATCTATTATGGGGTTAGATCGGAGGAGAAGGCAGAGTTCGTGACTTACCAACTCAAGGGGGTGGCCTTAAATATCGTTTACCCAATGGAAAGAGAAGAAATGGAACAATAATGTCATCATTTAGGAAGAGTTTAAGGTGGCATTTCTCAATCGGTTCTTCCCTCTTGAGCTAAGGGAGGCCAAAATGATGAAATTATGAATCTAAAGCAAGGGTCCATGAGTGTGAGAGAGTATGCTCTCAATTTTAACCAACTCTCCAAATATGCTCCAAAATTGGTGGCCGAGCCCAGGTCTAGGATGAACAAATTTGTGATGGGCGTATCTGATTTGGTGAATGAGGAGTGTCGTGCCGCCATGTTGATTAGCAATATGGATTTATCCCTCCTCATGACTTATGCCGAACAATTGGAGGGGGAAAAATTGAGAAAGAGAAGGGATAATGAGGCCAAGAGGGCCCATTTTGAAGATAGGTTACAAGGTCCCAAGGGTGGCCGATTTCACCTAGGCCAAGGATCTTCCAATGCTCCTAATAGGAGGTTTGATAATGATAACCCAAGTGTCCAAGGTGGTAGTGGTGTGGTGGCTAATGCTATGTGCCCAAGATGTGGTAAAGGCCATGATGGCCCATGTTTGAGGAACACCAATGCTTTCTATATTTATGGAGAAGTGAGTAACAAGATGATCGATTGTCCTCATAATCAACATAAGGTTAGAGATGGCCATGCATAAGGCCGAGGTGCAAATGCGATTCCTAGGGGAAGAGGAGGCCAACAAGAGGGTTCTTTAAGGCAAAATCGGTTCTATGCTCTTAAAGGGAGGCAAGGGGTAGATGAGTGCTCAATGTTATCACGTATGTTAAAAGTATTTGATTTTGATGTGTATACGTTGATAGACTTAGGTGTCACTTTTTCTTTTGTTACTCTTTTATTGTCAAAAAGTTTCATGTTAACCCCGAATTGTCGTGTGAGCCTTATGAGGTGTCTACTCTCGTTGGTGCGCCATTGTTGCTAGAAAGGTCTATAGAAATTGTCCCATTTTCATTTTGCATAAAATATTGCCTTTTGATTTTGTTGAATTAGATATGGTGGGTTTTGATGTCATTCATGGGATGGATTGGTTGCATGCATATTATGCCTCTATTGATTGTAGAACCCGTAGGTTCAAGTTCCAATTCCCTAATGAACCCGTCCTTGAGTAGGAGAGTCATGATATGGTGGTCAAGTATAGATTCATTTCTTGCATTAAAGCCAAAAGTTGATTTCTAAGGGGTGTGTCTATCATCATGTGAGGGTTAGGGATCTTGAGTCCAAAGTCCTTCCTATAAAGTCAGTCTCAGTGGTGAATGAGTTCCTTGATGTCTTTCCTAATGAGTTTCCCGGTGTTCCTTCCGAAAGGAAGATAGATTTTGGCATATACCTCCTTCCCAATACTCAACCCATTTCTATTCTCCTTTATCGTGTGGTCCTGGCGGAGTTGAAGGAATTGAAGCAGAAATTGATGAATTTGTTGGAGAAGGGTTAGGCCTAGCCAATCACCTTGGGGTGCACCGGTGTTGTTTGTGAAATTGAAGGATAGTTCTCTTAGGATGTGTATTGATTACCAACAACTTAATAGAGTCACCATCAAGAATAAGTACCCTTTACCAAGGATTGATGATCTTTTTGACCAACTTCAAGGGGATAGTCACTTCTCTACTATTGATCTTCAGTACGAGTATCACCAAGTGAAAGTGAGGGAGTGTGACCTTCCCAAGACGACTTTCCGGACTATGTATGAGCACTATGAATTTGTGGTTATGTCCTTCGGGTTGACAAATGAGCCGGCTATCTTCATGGATCTTATGAATAGGGTTTTTAAACTGTACCTTGATTTGTTTGTGGTGGTACTTGTTGATGATATCTTGATCTATTCCCATAGTGAGGAGGAGCATGTGGATCATTTGAGGGTGGTGTTATAAATCTTGAGAGAGGAGAAATTGTATTCTAAATATGAGAAATGTGATTTTTGGTTGAAAGAGGTTACCTTCCTAGGTCATGTGGTATTGGGTGATGGTATTAAGGTGTATCCTAAGAAGATGGAGGTAATTAGAAATTGGCCTAGACTGAAACGACCCCAAAAGTGCCCGAAAATGTGCCTCGGAAGTGCCTAGAATCTTAATTTACATATATCTCAAAATTCATGCGTTATTTCAAATATATGACTTTGTATTGGTTTTCAAGGGGTCATATTTAGGGGGAGAAGGGTCTATCCCGAATTTTAGAGCAACCGTATAAAAATTCAAAAATCTCAAAAATGCGCTTAGGAAGGTCAACTTTAAAGGGGCATATCTCTTATCAAACAATTTACTGGGTGGCTCACAACATACCAAATTAAAGATCATTGAATTAGCTTTCCAAAGCACTTGGTTTTACTTCATTTCGAGTTTGGATGAAGAATTTATGCACATTTTCGTAGAACTCGTAGTGCTATTTTGGTCCTCTTTTTTTTTTTACTTCGGTCCAAGACTTTCAAGTCTTGGGCCTAGGGGTTCCCATACTTGAAAATATCTATCTGTAGCCTTCATTTCACCCTCATACCATCCTAAACATTCCCCAACACTCACCCAAACACTTAGACTAATATTTCCCTCAAGATTCAAGTCCCAAAACCACTTACGGATCCAAGGATTTCCTTCAAGCTTCAAGCCTCCATTTTCAATTTTCATCAAGAGTTTCCTCAAAGCTAAGGTATATGGGTTTTAGCCATTGGTTCCTTTCACCCATGGTGCCCTAATCTCCTTTTTACTCAATTTGAATGATTTAAAGTTGATTTTACAAATGAGTTTACTAGTATAAATTTGTCTATGAACTATGTTAAAGCTATATGAATTTGTGACTATTTTTCTATGTTTTGAGATATAAATCTATGATCTATTGTAATATTTGAGGATAGGTTTTGATGTATATTGCTTGAGGGTGTTGCAAGGTGTTGATTGATGGTTTTACAATGGATTTTCTTGCATGATTTTACTCTTAAATTGCATGATTTTACACTAGCATTACACACCTGCCAAGTGTTTGATAAAATTTCTTTCTAAGGATTCTTTAAGTTTTGATGATCTATTGGTTGATTTATGATCCAAGTGACTCTATGATGATTATGATCTTTCTAAAGATATGTTTAACTCATGGAAATGTTGATGATGTTGTAAAGCCAGGTTTAAGCCCTTTCTTAAAGATTTTACCTCTTGTGAACCTTTTAATGTTGATATTGATGCAAGGTAATGTTTAATGATTAACTATTTTTATGGTTGAAGTTGCGCTCACCATTGGCCAAGGATGTTTTAGAGCTAGTCGTGTCATGATTCTATGTTTGTCATAAGTTACTAAAGTATGATTATAATAAGTATTCTATGGGATTATACTTAGCACCGATAGATGGAGGGTTTGCTCTCTTTCCTTAAACTATGTTCCACCATAGGACTATGTTATACCCTTGCAATACTAGTGGATCCACTTAGTACACTTTGTCTTGCGGTTCTTCCCGAAATTGGGTCGTCTTCCTGTAAGGTGAAGTTCTTAATGAAATCCATTCTGAAATTGGGTCATGTTCCCCTAAAAATGGTTACTTCATACGAAATTGACTCATGCTTCCAAAAGTTTGAAGTGTGATTTACCTTGGCATGTAGACCACCTCTTTATTGGTGAGGGATAATCATCGGGATTTCATGTTGTAGATTGCTTAGTATTATTCTATGTCGGTTGGAATAATTGGAATGACTTACAAACATGTTTTACTTCAAGCATTGATTATGCATGCTATATTGTTATTATGCGAATCCACTGCTTATGAATATACATTTTGATTATGATGTCTATCTCTTGTTGCTTTGCATTCCACACACTTAGCACATTAAAACGTACTAACACAAACTCTATGCCCACATAATGTCACCATGTAAGAACCGGTGTCCCTATTGATTCTCCTTCTCATTGCTTGACGGTTTATCCAAGTTAGCATTTGGTGAGTCCCTATGTCCGGGGACAATATCTATCCTATTGTCATTGTTATGAGAGTGACTCCCAGTTGGTTGTCTTGGCCCCCGCTAAGTATCCATGTTTAGAGGTGTTGTTGGATAAGTTGTGTATTATCCTTGAGCTTGACTCATCCATAATATTTAAGTATTACTTTATCTTTCTCTCTTGCTCCCTTAGTCCCAATTCCGCTATTTTATATTACCTCTTATTGTCATTCTAATTTCTTTCGCGACCAAGGATGTATAATGATATGCTATGTGACTTGTTTGGTGTTCCTTCGGGTTCCCCATTCGTCGGTCACATCTACGCCCTAGGCTTCGATCATGACAAAGATGGTATCAGAGCACTAGGTTGATAGATCCTATGAGTCTGACACACTGCGTCGATTAGAGTCTTATTCATGGTTGTGTTGAGGATCACAGCTATGAGTAGGAGGCTATGAGACATTTTAGGAAGAGTTTCCCTTCTTCAAATTCTTAGTCATGCTATAGAGTTGCAGTGAGTTTTTCTCCCCTAATGATTTTTCCTTGTTATGCTAGATCATGCTTAACACTCGATGAAGAAGGGCCCGAACTCCCGAGGAGCAACCTACCAATGGTAAACTCCGGGATGCTCTCACTATTCTTGAGCAAATGGTGGCCAACCAAGTCAACCAAGGGGCCCAAGCCCCTCATGCTACTACCTCGGGAGCTATGGTAAGGGACTTTATGAGGATGAATCTTTCGGTGTTCTACAGGTCGAAGGTGGATGAAGATCCACAAGAGTTCGTTGATGAGTTCTACAAAATTTTGTCTATCATGGGTGTTGGGCTGAATGAAAAGGCAGAGTTGGTGGCCTACCAACTCAAAGGAGTAACCCAAATATGGTATGATCAATGGAAGGGGAGAAGGGAAATGGTAATGTGGTGATTTTAGAGGTGTTCAAATTGGCCATCCTTAATTGGTTCTTCCCCCTTGAGCTTAGGGAAACTAAGGTGGTAGAGTTTATGAATTTGACACAAGGTGCTATGAATGTGAGAGAGTGTGCTCTCAAGTTCACCCAACTTTCTAAATATTCTCCTTAATTGGTGTCCGATGCAAGGAATAGGATGAATAAATTTGTGATGGGTGTTTTCGACTTGGTGAGTAAGGAATGTTGGTCCGCTATATTGATTACAGACATGGATTTGTCTCGCTTGATGACATATATTGAGAAATTGGAAGCAGAAAAGTTGAGGAAGAGGAGTAGAGAGGCCAATAGGGCCCATTTTTATGGTAAGTTCAAGTTCCAAGGCCAAGAGTTGCGCAATGCTTCCAATGAGAGGTTTGCCAATGATAGGGTTCCAAATCAAAGATTCTAAGGAGGTATTGAGGGGGTGATAAAGCCTACATGCCAGAAGTGTGGGAAAGGCCATGGTGACCCATGTTTGAAGAAGTCTAATGCTTGCTTTGGTTGTGGTGGTTTGGTCACAAAGTTAGTGGTTGTCCTCATGCTCAACCCAAGGGTAGAGATGGCAGTCGTCAAGTGGCTCAAGGGAGGGATAAGGTACCCGATGTTGCTACTGATAAGTTGAAGTTTCCTTTGACTTGGATGTGTATGCATTGATGGGTCCAGTGTGTCCCTATTTATTTCACTTCTCTTATGGTTGCTAGTGGGTTCCTTGTGTGTCCCGAGTTGTTGTGTGGGATTGTTGGTGTTGTTGATTGCTCTACTGTTGATGGGTAAGGCTTTTGGGGCTTGTGTCATGATCTTATTGCTTTAGGTCTTGTCTTGTTCTTTAGTTGAATTAAGTGTGGTGGTTTTTGATGTCATACTTGAGGTGGATTAGTGGCATGTATGGTATGTCTTTATTATTTGTATTGCCCGTAGGGTTAGATTACAATTCCCTAATGAAATTATCTTTGTGTGGGAGGTTTCCAAGTAGTAGCAAAAGAGGTAGGTCCATTCTTGTCTTAGAGTTCAATTGATCTCTGAGTGTTGCCTCATGTTCTTATTGCATAGAAGTCTTGTCTTGTGATCTTGGTTCAACTTAGCTTGATGTATAGGAGGTCTTGGGGTAGTTTGGGCTACTTGCATAGCATGTTTCCGATGAGTGTAGAACTCGTAAGGTTGTAACATGATGATTGATCTATTTGGAAAACTACAATGGGTTAGTCACTTCACTAAGGTTGATCTTTGGTTTGAGCTTTGTCCCCAAGTGAGCATTATTAGTATTGGTGGAGTTGTTTGGTTGATTTATGCATCGACTATGTTTGTGGGTCCCTAGAATAGGATCTTAAAACCCTACCTTGATGTGTTGGAAGTGGCCTCTAGTGGTGAAACATTAATTTATTTAGAGCTTGTGAATCATTTGGGGGTAATGTTGCAAGTCTTGGATGATAAGGGGATTGTTTGCTAAATATGATAGGTGTAAATAGAAGATAATAGGAAGGTGGTTAGAACTCCTTAAGGATTATGGTTTAACTATGCTTTAGTTTTCCCGATAAGGCTAGTATTGTGGTTGGTGCTCAAAGTAGGGTGTCTATGGGTAGCTTACCTTATGTGGATAATGGTGGCAAAGAGGAGGCTAGTGGGGTCTATCGGTTGGTTAGATTGGAAGTTAGGTTAAGGGAAGTAGAGAATGGTAGTATAGTGTTCTTGGTGGTTCCAAATCTTCTTTGGGTGAAGAGGTCTAGTTTAAGCAAGGCCTTGATCCCATCTTATTAGAGTTGGAAGTTTTGGGTGAGAAGATGATAAAGTAGAGGTTGTCTCCTAAGGGGAAGATGGTGTTTGTGGTACCAAGAAGGGTTAGGTGTACTTAAGGTTGACAATTGAAGTGCGGATTGTGAGTCCTTATAGAGTGTAGAGGGAAGTTGGCAAGGTTGCATAAGTTTGGGGATTATGGATAGGGGTTTGGTTAGTCCGGTTCTTCATGCTTCTAGGTTGAGGGGATGTGTTAGTGCCTTCAGTGTTAGGGAACTCTTTGAGGTGGTGGCTATTTATGGAGGATAAGTTGGCTTCGGAAGAGGTTCCGGTGGAGGTATTGAGTGGAAGGTATGAAGAAGTTGATTGATAAGGGTGTGGTGTTCGTCAGGGCCCTTTGGAAGGGTTGTCTATTCGTATATGCTCCTCGAAAAGCCGGTGCGGGCATGGAGAACCAATATTCATATTACCTTCATTCTATTCAAGCATATAATGGCATGTCAAGTCCCTTCTCTATGATTTCAAGTCTTGTATTTTAGCCCCTATGTCATTGCATGCACTAATGTTTATGTTGACGAGTTAATGACGATTTTGACACTTATGTAGAGGTTTTGGTGTTTTAAAAGTGTATTGTTGCATTCTTGTTGGGGCCAATCTCTTTATGATTACTCTTCTCTTATACATTTCTTTTACATAAGGGGACGAATGTTCCCAAGGGGGAGATATTAAAACGACCCCATAAGTGCCCGAAAATGTACCTTGGAAGTGCCCGAAATCTTAATTTCCATATATCTCAAAATCCATGCATTATTTCGAAAATCAGACTTCATATTCTTGTTCAGGGGGTAAAATTTAGGAGGAAAAGGGTCTAACCCGAATTTTAGAGCAGCCGTATCAAAATTCGAAAATCGCAATAACATGATTTAGGAGGGTAAATTTTAAAGGGACATATCTCTTAGCACACAAAGAACTAGGTGGCCCATGACCTACTAAATTAAATTTCTTTGAAGTAGATTTCTAATGCACTTGGTTTCACCTCATTCCAAGTTTGGATAAAGAATTTATACCCGCTTTCGTAGAACTCGTATGTGCAGAAATGCAAATTCCAGTGAGTAATCCGCGTCGCGGAATGTTATTTTGGTCTTTTTTTTTAACTTCAGTCCAAGACTTTCAAGTCTTGGGTCTAAGGGTTCCCATATTTGAAAATATCTATATTTAACCTTATTTCACCCTCATACCATCCTAAACATTCCCCAACACTCACTCAAACACTTAGATTAATATTTCTCTCAAGATTCAAGTCCCAAAACCTCTTCCAGATCCAAGGATTTCATTCAAGCTTCTAGCCTCCTTTTTCAATCTTCATCAAGAGTTTCCTCAAAGCTAATGTATGTGGATTTTAGCCATTGGGTCCTTTCACCTATGAATCCCTAATTTCCTTTTAATTCAATTTGCATAATTTAGAGTTGATTTTACATATGGGGTTTACTAGTATAAATTTGTCTATGTATTATGTTAAGGCTATATGAATTTGTGACTGTTTTGCTATAATTTGAGCTATAAATCTTGGATCTATTGTAAGATTTGAGGAAAGGTTTTGATGTATAATGCTTGAGGGGGTTGCAAGTGCTGATTGATGGTTTTACAATGGATTTTCTTGCATGATTTCACTCTTGAATTGCATGGTATCACACTAGCATTATACACTTGCCAAGTGTTTTAAAAAATGTCTTTTTAAGGATTCTATAGGTTTTGATGATCGATTAGTTGATTTATGATCCAAGTGACTCTATGATGATCATGAGCTTTCTAAAGATATGTTTAACTCATGGATATGTTGATGATGTTGTAAAGTTGGGTTTAAGCCCGTTCTTAAAGATTTTACCTCTTGTGAGCCCTTTAATGTTGATATTGATGCAAGGGTAACGTTTGATGATGAACTATTCTTATGTTTGAAGTTGGGCTCACCATTAGAGGTCAAGGATGTTTTAGAGCTAGTCATGTCATAAGTTACTAAAGTGTGATTATTATAAGTATTTCATGGGATTAGACTTAGCACCGATAGATGGAGGGTTTGCTCTCTTTCCTTGAACTATGTGCCACCATAGGACTATGTTATACCCTTGCAATACTAGTGGATCCGCTTAGTACACTTTCTATTGAGGTTCTTCCCAAAATTGGGTCGTGTTCCCGTAAGGTGAAGTTCTTAATGAAATCCTTTCCGAAATTGGGTCATGTTCTATCACGACCCAAGCCTAGAGCCTAACATGACACAGCGAATGGGGAACCCGAAGAAAACCCAAATAAGACTCTTAACTTATCTTTACTCATCATTGGTTGCGGAAGCATATAAGAACATTAAAGAGCAATAATAGGGGCTAAGGGAAAAGCTTGCACAGTATCATAGTCAAGAGACAAGAGTCAAACTCATACCATAGATACATAACATTTCCAATAATCACCTCTACTACATAATAAGAGCGGGACCAAACACAAAGCAACCGAGCTCACCCTCATAGTCAAATTGAGCATAAGAAGAGTGTATCAATACATAACAAGAGAAAATAAACTAAGGTCCCCGAATTGGAGGACTCAGCAACTAGCTTGAATAGCACCAAATAGCCACGTGGAGGAGGATGATCAACTTGGACCCCGATTCCTACATCATGATATCATGTAGGCAAGAGTATGAATTAGTAAGTTTTAATGTACTAAGTATGTAGGATGCAATGGAACAAGAGATAGACTTCATAATCAAAATGCATAACAATAAGCAATCGGCATAATATAACAATATGACATGTATGATCAATGCATAAGTAAAACATGCTTAAGTAACTCATGCTCATATAGGATATCATATGTGTAGAATAGACCAAGCTAGATTTCTAAAGTACAACCCTTTGGTAGGTTAGTGATGATGCCTTCCCATCACTTAGGAGTTGAAGTACTAACCCTTCACTTGGTTGGTGATAATGCCGCCCCATCACCTAGATGGAGAAGTACAAACCCTTCCCTCGGTTGGTGAGAATGCCACCCCATCGCCTAGGTGGAGAAGTACGAACTCTTTCCTTAGTTGATGAGTACAAACCCCCACGTTGATTAGTGATAATGTCGTCCCATCACCTAGGTGGAGAAGTACGAACCCTTCCCTCGATTTGTAAGTACAAACCCCTACCTTGGTTATCCGGGTTCTTAAACCCCCCGAATTGGGCATGGTCTAATGCAACACTTTATATAGAGTATATCATGTACATAAGCTCATTTCATCACCATATAGTCAATCATATCATATCTCATGCCTTGGACCTTCAACTCCTCAAGAAACCGCATCCAGACGTTTTATTAAACACTTAGAGGGTGTGTAATGCTAGTATAAAACTATGAAATATAGAGATAAAATCATGCAAGAAAATCCATTGTAAAACTATTAATCAACACCTTGCACCACTCTCAAGCAACATCATCAAAACCCCTTCTCAAATCTTACAATAGATTAAAGATTTATAGCTCAAAACATAGCAAAACAGTCACAACTTTACATAGCTTTAACAGATTGTGTAGTGAATTTCATAATAATCAAGACCCATGTGTAAATAAACTTTGAATCATGCAATTTGAGTAAAAGGAGGCTTGGGTATCATGGGTAAAAAAACCCACATACCTTAGCTTGGAGATGAACTTGGTGAAGATTGGAGATGAAGAGTTGAGGCTTGAAGAAGAAGCTTGAAGGAAAACCTTAGTTTAGGATTAGGGTTTGGGACTTGAATTTGGGAGTGAAAATATGTCTAAGTGTTTGAGTGAGTATTGGGGAATGTTTAGGATGATGTGAGGGTGAAATTTGGATAAGTAAGGGTAAAAACACGTTTGGGAACGATTAGGCCCAAGACTTAGAAGTCTTGGACCGAACTAAAAAAAAATCTCAAATAATACATAGGCGCGTCGCGGAGGCGAGGCAGAAACCTTACTGGAAATTGCACCATGGGATTTTCAAATTTTGATGCGGTTGTTCTAAAATCTGGGTTAGACCCTTTCCCCCCTAATTTTAACCCCCTGAACAAGAATATGAAGTAAGATTTTTGAAATAACAAACAAATTTTGAGATATATGGAATTTAAAATTCCGGGCATTCCGAAGCACATTTTCGGGCACTTTTTGGGGTCATTTCAATATCTCCACCTTGGGAACATTCTTCCCCGAATGTAAAAGAGACATACAAGACAAGAGTGATCATAAACAAATCAACACCAACAAGAATGCAACATCACATTTAAAACACCATTTTCAAAATCTCAGCATACATGTAAAATCATCATAACTTGCCAACTTACACATGAATGCATCTGAATGACATAGGGGCTAAAACATAAGATTTGAAATCACATAGAGGACTTAGAATTAGTACCTTAGGCATGAGTGGAGTGAAAAAGATAAGGATACCGCTTTTGCATGTCCACTTTCAATTTGTTAGTTCCTCCAAAGGACCTTAATGGATGCTACCTCCTTGTTCCTCAATCACTTCACTTGCCTATCAAAGATGTGAACCTAAACCTCTTTATAAGTCAAGTTATCCTCAATAACATCCACAACGTCAAGAGGCACAATAGCATTAGCATCACCAACACATTTTCTCAACATAGAGACATGGAACATCAGGTGAACCAAATTCATTTCACTAGGCAACTTCAACTCATAAACTACCTCTCCAACCCTCTTTATAACCTCATAAGTACCAACATACCTTGGACTCAACTTCCCCTTCTTACCAAAATTGACCACACCTTTCATTGGAGAAACCTTCAAATAGACCCAATCACCCACTTGGAATTCTAGGTCTCTCCTTCTTACATCGGCATAGGATTTCTGATGACTTTGGCTTGTTCTCAACCTTTACATAATCATTCTAACCTTCTCAAGCTCCATAACCAGATCCAATCCCAATAAATCCACCTCTCCAACCTCAAACCAACCAACCGATGATCTACAATGTCTCGCATAAAGAACCTCAAAAGGAGCCATACCGATGCTAGAGTGATAGCTATTGTTGTATGCGAATTCAACCAATGGACGATAGTCATCCCAAGTACCCCTCAGCTCCAATACACATGCCTTAAGCATATCGTCAAGGGTTGGAATTGTTCTTTCGGCTTGGCCATCCGTTTGAGGGTGGAAGGCCGTATTAAGGTGAACTTTTGTACCAAGACCCCTTTAAAAACACCTCCAAAAGTGTGAAGTGAATTGTGAACCATAATCCAACATGATGGATAAAGGAACCCCATGCAACCCCATATCTCATGGATGTACAACCTTGCATACTCTTCAGCCCCATATGTGGTCTTAACCGGTAGAAAGTGAGCCAATTTCATCATCCTATCAACCACCACCCATATGGAATCAAAACCTTTTCTAGTCTTGGGTAACCCAACCACAATTTCCATATTAATCACCTCCCACTTCCAAGTGGGAATCTCTATGTCTTGCCTTTGTTGTTCGGCCACCAGGCCTTTAATGTTCGGCTTTGTCTTGTTGATATCTATGGTAACCAAAAAAGAATTTGGAAATGTCCCTCTTCATAGCTCATACCAATCCACATCCCTCAAGTCTCTATACATTTTGGTGGAACCAGGGTGGATAGAGTAAGAAGAATTATGGGTCCCATCAAGAATTTTCTCCGTTAAACCATCAAGACAAGGCACACACAACCTAGCTTGGTACCTAAGGGCACCATCTCCCCCTTGGGAGAAACCCTCTACTTTGCCCTCTTTAACTAAGGCCTTCTATTTAAGCAAGGAGGAGTCAAGATCTTGTTTTGCTATCACCTTATCAACCAAGGAAGATTTGGAACCATCAACAACTACAACACCATTATCCACTTCTTCCAACCTAACCCCAAATCTGGCCAATCTATGCACCTCTCTAGACATTTCCCTATCTCCACCATCAACATGAGCTAGGCTACCCATAGACACCCGACTCAAAGCATCCTCCACAACATTTTCCTTACCCGGATGATAATGCACACTCATGTCATAATCTTTGAGAAGTTCTAAACACATGCTTTGTCTCAAGTTGAGACTTTTTGAGTAAAGACATATTGGAGGCTCTTATGATTGGTGAATACATCAACATGCACCCAATCTAAATAATAACGCCAAATCATTAATGCAAACACCACAGAGGCCATTCAAGATCATGGGTGGGGTAATTCCTTTCATGCACTTTGAGTTGCCTAGAAGCATAGGCAATGACCTTACCATTTTGCATAAGCACACAACCCAAACCAACACTAGATGCGTCACTATACACAACAAAACCCTCAAGCCCATATGGTAGTGACAATATAGGAGGGGACACAAGTCTATCCTTCAATGTTTGGAAGCTTCTCTCACATTCATCGGTCCACACAAAGTTAACCTTCTTTTGAGTCAATTTTGTCATAGCAATGGAGGAGAGCACATTCACAAATCTTCTAAAGTAACCCCCAAGGCCCAAGAAGCTCCTAATATTTGATGGGCTCAATGGTCTAGGCCAATTTCTTATCACATCGGTTTTTCTAGGATCCACTTTTATACCATCCTCGGACACCATATGACCCAAGAATGCAACCTCTTTCAACAAAAAATCACACTTGTCATATTTAGCATACAATTTCTCCTCCCTCAATCTTTGCAACACCACCCTCAAATGACCCATATGCTCCTCCCTACTATGCGAATAGATCAAAATATCATCAATGAAGACCACAACAATAGAATCAAGGTAGGGTTTGAAGACCCTATTCATTAGGTCCATGAAGATGGCCAGTGCATTAGTCAACCTAAACGACATCACAACAAACTCATAATGCCCATATCTAGTCTGGAAAAGCCATCTTGGGAATATCACACTCCCTCACCCTCACTTGATGGTACCCGGACCAAAGATCAATCTTAGAGAAAAAGCTAGTCCCTTGCAATTGGTCAAACAAGTCATCAATTCTTGGAAGAGGGTATCTATTCTTTATAGTGACCCTATTGAGTTGCCAGTAGTCAATGCACGTTTTAAGTGACCCATCCTTCTTTTTCACAAACAACACTGGAGCACCCTAAGGAGATTGACTAGGCCTAATAAACCCCTTCTCCAACAAATCTTTCAATTGCTCCTTTAACTCTTTCAACTCCGCCGGGGCCATACAGTAAGGGGGAATAGAGATAGGTTGAGTATCGGGAAGGAGATCTATGCCAAAATCTATCTCCCTTTTGGGAGGGACTGCAGGGAGGTCATTTGGGAAGTCATCAGAAAGTCATTTACAACCAGAACTGACTGTATGGAAGGGATTTTAGACTACACATCTTTAACCTCACAAGATGGTAAAGACACCCCTTAGAGATCAACTTACAAGCTTTAATGCATGAAATGAATCTACTCTTGACCACCATATCTTGACTCTCCCACTCAAGGACGAGCTCATTTGGAAATTGAAACTTGACCCTATGGGTTTTATAATCAATAGAAGCACAGTATGTATGCAACCAATCCATCCCAAGAATAACATTAAATCTACCATGTCTAATTCAACAAGATCACAAAGCAACAACTTATACAAAATGCAAACGGGACAATTTCTATAAACTTTCCTAGCAACAATAAATGCACCAACGGAAGTAGACACTTCATATGACTCATGGAACAACTCGGGGACAACATGGAACTATTTAGCAACAAAAGGGATAACAAAGAAAGGAGTGGCACCCGGATCAATCAAAGCATATACATCAAAGTCAAAGATTTTCAACATACCGGTAACAACATCGGGGACCTCACCAACCCTTGCCTCCCATGTAGGGCATAAAACCAATTGTGTCTTGGGGCACCACCTTAAGGACCACCTCTACCGAATGGGACTACATTTTCCCCTCGAAATTTGCTATAGTTTTTGGGACAATCTATCTTCTTGTGACCAAGCTCCCCATAACCAAAGCATGCATTAGAACCCTTAAAACGTGGGCCATTGTAACTCTTCCCACATCTAGGACACACATCCATAGGAGCCACACCACCAACATCTTGAGGGTTAGGGAAGTCATCGACAAACCCCCTATAAGTAGTACGAGAAGGACCTTGGCTTTGATGTAATCTAACACCCTTTTGGAACTTACCCTCAAAACGGGCCTTCTTGGCCTCATGGACCCTCCTCTTCCTCAACTTTTTCTCCTCCATTTGTTCGGCATATGTCATCAACCGAGACAAGTCCATGTCACCAATTAGCAAGGTGGACCGATATTCTTCACTCACCAAGTTGAAGACCCCCATCACAAATTTATTCATCCAAGATGTAGTATCGGCCACCAAATATGGAGCACACTTTGAAAGTTGATTAAACTTGAGGGCATACTCCCTCACACTCAAAGCACCTTGATTCAAGTTCATAAACTCTACCAACTTTGCTTCCCTAAGCTCAAGAGGGAAAACCGATTAAGGAAAGCTAATTTGAACTCTTCCCAAAGAACCATATTACCAATTCCCTTCTCACCCTTCTATTGATCATACCATATTTGCGCTACCCTCTTGAGTTGATACACCGCCAACTGTCTTTTCATTTGGCCCAACATCCATGATATTCAAGATTTTGTAGACCTCATCAATGAACTCTTGTGGATCTTCATCCTTCTTTTACCCATACATTACCGGATGATTTATCCTCATGAAGGCTCTTACCCTAGCTCCCATGGTAGTAGCATGAGGGACTTGGGATCCTTGATTGACTTGGTTGGCCACAACTTGGTCAAGCATGGTGAGAGCATATTGGAGTTTGGTTCGGTCTTCCTCTAGTGTTTGACATGATCTAGCATAGCAAAGAATAATCGTTTGGGGGGAAAACTTACCATAATGCTATAGCATGACTTAGAATGGGTATAATCATAACTTTAGAGGACTCATAGTAGAAAAAAATTTCTCCAATATTTCAATTTCAAGAAGTAGTGCGTGTTGGCTCTACGATGCGGAGCCATCACAAAGCAGTGTATTTTGTTGCCAATTTTTCCTGTTTTGGCTTAACGCTTTGTGGCCTTGGGCCTAAGACTTCCTATGCATAAAAACACCTATAGTTAGTCATATTTCAACCCCATATCATTCAAGACATTCCCCAAACACTCTCTAACACTTAGCCAAATATTTCATCCAAAATCAAGTGTCCCAAACTCATTCCGGATCTCAAGAGTTCCATTTAAGATTGAAGTTCTCATTCAAATCTTCATCAAGTTAATTTCCATGTTTGAGGTATATGGGTTTCCACCATTGGGTCCTTTCACCCGTGGTGCATAACCTTCCTTTTTATGCAAATTACATGTTTTCAAGCTGATTTATCCATGGGTACTTCTTATTTTGAATTTGACTATGAACTATGTTGGAGTTTCATAAAATGTTGATTGGTTAAGCATGCTTTGAGCTAAGAATCAATGGTCTATTATAAGATTTGATAAGGGGTTTCAATGTATCTTGCATGAGGGTATTACCACGTGTTGGTGGGTTGATTTACACTATATTTTCTCACATGATTTCACTCTTGAATTGAATAATTTTGAACTAGCATTACACACTCGCCAAGTATTTTTGGTAAAATGTCCGATTAAGGAATTTTGAGTTATTGATGATCTATCATATGGCTTATGAGCCAAGTAACTTTATGATGATGAAAGGAATGTATGTATGAGTTGAATTCATGAAAAGTATCTATGGTGTTGCAAGTTGAACACACCTTGTTGAGCGGGCGATATGCCTTAATTGCCTTGTCGGGGGTGGTATGCTCATACTACCAATTGAAGTGTAGATACCACAATTACCTTGTCGGGGGTGGTAGTCCAGTACTACCAATTGAGGGGTAGATATCTCAATCGCCTTCAAGGTGGTGGTATGCCTTTGATTCCAAGTACTATTTTGCTTGGTCTATGATGATGGTCTCTTTCTACACATATAATATGTTTTATACAAGAATGTTTTACTTCAAGCATTGATCATGCATGCCATGTTTATACTATCCTTTGCTTATGATTATGCATTTTGACTATGCTGACTATCTCTTGTTGCATTTCATCCTACATACTTAGTACATTCAGACATACTAATGTATACTTTATGCCTACATGATGATACCATGTGGGAATTGGAGCTCGTCATGATCATCCTCCACGTGGCTAGTTGTGATATCCTAAAGATAAGCTTTGGTGAGTCCTCAAGTTTGGGGACACTAGCTATACTACTCTTGCTTATGTCATTTCTTTATGTTTAACTCTTGATATTATGAGGGTGAGCCCAGAAAGTGTCTTGGCCCCCGCTCAAGTCTATGTTTAGAGGTGGTGTTGGACAAGTGATGTAATTATGCTATGTTCCTGACTCTTGTTTGTTTATGGCTATCTAAAACTTCCTTTAGTCCCTTTATCCAATTTTTACTCTCTTGTTGTTGATTTTTTGCTTCTGCGACCAAGGATGTGTAATTCATATGCTAAGAGGCTTGTTTGGGGTCCCCTTCGGGTTCCCATTTGCGTGTCAAATCTAGGATCTAGGATTGGGTCATGACAGATTTGATCTTTTATTTTGGGCTTCTTAGACCTCGGGAAGTACATTTCCAAAAAGGCCTTCTGTAGATCTGCCCAACTGGTGATTGAACTTTGTTAGAGTTCCGATAGCCATATTGCTACATTACTAGTAAGAGAGAGAGGGAACACACACAACCTAACAACATCCATGGAAAGATTTTGCATCCCCATCACGCTCTTGCACACAAAAGCTTCATTATGTAGATGGCTACAAGGACCTTAGAAGGTAGAACCACAAACAAACCATGATTCTAAAGCATTTGGAGCAATCCACTTGACATTGTGAACTTAGTGTCGGCCAATAATGGTGGCAACACTACATCTCCCGTTACGTCCATGGCTATAGGATTCAATCAATATTGATTCCATCCATAACAATTCTCAATAAAGTCCCTAAGTTGTGGCCTATTCTCCAATGGTAGTGGATTGTCATCCCTATCCTCAACATCATCATTCTGATTCATAGCTTCATTAACCGCAATAAGCATTCGATTGAGCCATTCTCCTTGTAACCCGTTGGATTTTCGAATCAATTGGAGCTAAGGGAATGCCTTGACTCCTTGTATTGGGCATACAACACCTAGTATACCCTGCAAAGAAACTAAACCAACAAAAACAAAAACAAAAGTAAAATACAAGAGAACTAAGAATTTATAAAATACAAGAGAACTAAGAATTTAACACTCGAATTGTACTACTAGTGAATCCAAATAAAAGTATCATGGTATTCTCTGGCAACGATGCCATTATTTTGATCACGCTCAAGATACACCTCTTTTTGAAGTAAAAGCGGTCATCAAAGTAATAAACCTAACCTTGGTTAGGGTCGAATCCCACAGGGAATATGGGACTTTGGTACTTTGGTTCACCAATAATCAATTCAAACATCAACTAACTCAATTATCTAAAAATAGGGAGGGGTATTTCCAATGATTGATATAAAATTAAAGTAGACTAACTAAAATTCGAAGACAAGCAATAATAGAGAGCAACTTGGGGTATTGTGTTCCCTATGATTCACTAACTCAACTTCCCCATATTTTACAATTTGTAACTAGAATATCGCATGTAGGACGGTGATTTAGGTTCTTCCAACCCTTTGGTCAAAGGTGAAGGTCAAATTCACTATAGGACTTGGCCCATCTCCAAAGTGTGCTCAACTAACCATTACCAATAGTCCCTGTCAACCTAATCTAGCCAAAACTTGCACTTGTCAAATTTTGCGTAGAGCTTCTGTTCTTTTAGGGGTTGCAATATTACCCTCAATTGCTCCATGTGCTCTTGCTCACCTCGGGAATTGATAAGGATGTCATCAATGAGCACCACAACACACATATTGAGGTGAAGGATTGAACACTTTAAGGTCCATAAATATCATTGGTGCTTTAGTGAGGCCAAACGACATCAGAACAAACACAAAATTACCAGACCTAGCGCGAAAAGACATCTTAGGTATGTCACTTTCTCTTACCCTCAATTGGTGATAGCAGAATCTCAAATCAATCTTGGAGAAATGAGTAGCCTTTTGTAGTTGATCAAATAACTCATCTATCCTCAGAGATGATACTTATTCTTGGTGGTGACTTTATTGAGTTATCGGTAGTTAATACACATACGAACAACCAATCTTTCTTCCTTACAAATAACACGGGGGCACCCTATGGAGATATATTGGGCCCAAAGAAAACCTTCAAAAAATCTTTCAGTTGCTCCTTTAACTCCTTCAATTCTGTGGGAGCCATCCTACAAGGAGGGTTGAGATAGGCTGAGTATCGGGTAAGAGATCTATACAAAAGTCTATTCCTTTTTCGGGAGGGACGCCTGGTAAATCATCTGGGAAGACATCAGGGAACACATTTACAACGGGGACTAACTCAAGAGAAGGAACTCTAGAAGAGACATCTTTGACACTCACTAAGTGGTAGATGCACCTCACAGAAATCATTTTGCGGGCCTTTATAAAGGAAATGAATCGACACTTACATGAAAAGTTGCTACCGTACCATTCAAGAACTGGCTCATTAGGGAATTGGAGTTAAACCATACAGATTCTATAGTCAATGGAGGCATAAGAAGCATGAGGCAAATCCATCACCAGAATCACTTTGAAGTCTACCATGGAAAGCTCAACTAAGTCACATGGGATCATTTTATGAAAGATAGAAATAGGACAACCTCAATAGGCTCTTCGGGCTATGATAGACTAACCTATAGGGTTACTCACCTCATAGGGCTCATGGAGGATTTCAAGACATGCATGAAACCTATATGCAAAGAATGGGTTATGAAAAAAAATGGCCCTCGGATCTAAAAGTGCATATGCATCATAATAAAAAACTCTTAACATATCAGTAACCACATCTGGAGCCTTTTCGACCTCTTAGCAACCATGAAGACCATAGAACTAATTGGTCCTTTGGGCGCTTTGAACCGGACCCCTTTGGCCTTGAGGCGTTGTGCTTCTGCTCCTGAAATCCTTAGCATGGTGGCCAAGCTTGTACAAGTAAAGCAAGCATTTGAATCAACTAAGCACTCTCCTTTGTGAGGCCTCCCATACTTAGGGAATTTAGAATTTGAGGCTTGGAAGCCACCCCTTTGTCCTACTGGGGAGGAGAAGTATTCATGGAGCCTTGTCCACTTTGCCTTTGGCTGCCTTGGGATTTGTGACCATCGCCCCTTTGGTGAGAGTAGTTACCACCATCAACTTGAGCCCTCTTAGATTCCCTTGCCCTTTCAAGAAGCTTTTCTTCCTCAATCTACTCTGCATACATCATTAAACGGAGCATATTAACGACTATGAATGAAAAATACTTTGATAATTTGGTAAATTTGAGGGCATACTCGCTTACGTTCATGCTCCCCTGCTTCAAGTTTGTGAACTTTTGGACCTTTGCCTCCTTAGGCTCGATGGGGAAGAATCGATCTAGAAAGGCACATTTGAATTCCTCCCAACCAATAGGACCTGCTCTTTGGCCTTTCTCGTCAGCCCATTGATCGAACCAAATCTTTGCCACTCCTTTGAGTTGATAAGCTACCAACTCAAATTTCCCTTTGGACAAAATGCCCATCACTGCCATAACCCGATAAGCTTTCTCAATAAACTCAATAGGGTCCTCGTCCGCCTTCAACCCATGAAATTCTGGTGGGTTCTTTCGCATAAAATGGCATACACCCACGGCCAAACTAGGAATTTGAGGAGGAATAAACACCTCCCTATTGGTTTGGTTGGCTAGGGATTG
Organism: Solanum medicagineum; assembly: GCA_026153255.1. Classification (NCBI taxonomy): domain Eukaryota; kingdom Viridiplantae; phylum Streptophyta; class Magnoliopsida; order Solanales; family Solanaceae; genus Solanum; species Solanum medicagineum. Next base: position 49,639 of record JAPFFP010046433.1, read on the forward strand.
TGCCAACAAGGTGAACACGGCTCTGAACTCGGCATGAAACACTCCATCATCCTGTTGGAGTGGAGGTACTTGTTCCTGAGGAATGCCTCGCTAATGGGGGTCTCTTCGTGGTGGCATGATCTAGAAACTAGCAAAAGCCTATCGTTAGTTAGCAGAAAACTTAATCAACTCTAAGGCACGACATGCATAAGAAAGAAGGGAAGACTTTCCTAAATTGTCTCATAGCCTCACACTCAAGATAGTGGCACACATCACACTTAAATGAGACTCTATGATACAGGATATGTATGGACATCCGAAGAATATTTTAAAACCTCATGCTTTGATACCGAGTTTGTAACGACCCAGCCTAGGGAGCTAGTCATCACAGGGCAAATGAGACACCTTAAGGCAACTCACCCAAGGAATCTAACCATTATGAGCATTCATAAGAATTAAACTGAAACTTTTTATGAAAAACATAAGGGGAATGGACTATGGGCCATTATATGTAATGAAGCAACATTAAAATAGTGAAGATAAACATCAGCATATTGTCCATAAGAATACCAGTAATACATAAAGGACAGAATCGGTACGGTCAGTTTTCATCAAATATAAAGAAATCCATAAGAAGGTAGGAGAGAAAGTAAAAGCCTCAAAAGGGCCATAGATACATCGTCTAAAACGAAAATACAGATAAGAGTGGAAAATGGGTGCAATCTCGAACTAAAGGATCACAAAATAAAAAAATAGTCTCAAACGCCAACTACTAGCCATGAGCCAGTGGAGGAGTACATATCCCTCATGGTTAAATCATGCAAGAAAATATGTGTTAGTATGTTTGAATATACTAAGTATGTGAGATGCAATGTACAAATGAAATTTGAATGCCATCATAATTAAGCATAACTATGGATATACATAAGATAAAGAATTCGTGAAATAAGCTTAAATATGCACAAGGAACATGGCTCAGATCAGTATGAGACAACCCATAAGAAAACACATAAAGTGAAGACATATAATAAGATCATAAACCTTGTGGAAATGAACCATAATCGACAGTAAGACCATGTGAGCTACTACATAGAATCCATTGAACTCCTTCCATTGGAAAAGGATAATGCACTCCTTCCATTGGGAAAAAGGGAAGTCTAATTGCCAAGGTAGATACAAAAAATATAATGACTTTGCAATTGCATCTTTCATAAATTTTGGGCCTACGTGGATCCACTAGCCTAGCCTATAAGGCTCTTATGGTGGCACATTATTAGGGACATTGAGATTTAGCTTCAAGGTATCATGCCTCAACTAACAAAATGAGTCCTAATCTCTAGTCCTCTTGGTCCTAAGTCATCCCACAAAATCTTTAAAACATACTCTTAGAATCATAAGTAGTAATCATGGGAGTAGCTCGAACTTAAGAATCATTATTAAACATCTTTTAGGGCAATTAGCTTCATATTCATATCTTTGGTAAACTTAGATTTTGAAGCTCATTGTTAATTCCATAAGCATAGTCATAAATCATAGGAAAATTCCATTGGAAACAAGGTGGACTTAGTCTTTTCTTAGAACAATCATAAATCTTAATAAGTCTTAGGAAATTTCTTTAAAAAGGAACATTGAAATCATCCAACCTTGATCAGATCAAAACTATCATGAAATGAATATCATATCTCGATATACACATATTTATATAGTAAAATAGTTATTGAACTTCATCAATATCATATAATAACGTAAGGATCATGAAATTATCATAAGCGTGCGCTTTGAGGAACTTAAAGAAAAGGTAAAAATACATAATAGGAAACTTTATGGGTGAAAGGATACCCATAAATCAACTCATACACTTGAAGAACTAAGGAAAAATAGAATTAAATCCTTTCGCGAAGGAACCTTGAAAAACCCTAGCCTTGTTTTTGAGAGCTCCTACCTTAGAATTTTGGAATTAAAGGTATGAGAGAATGAGGGATGTTTCTAGGGATTGAAGACTAATATAGGTCCCATTTCCTATCCCCAAAACAACGTAGTATAGGAATAGAATTGCAAAAAATAACTAAATTGTCCCTTATTAGAAACTGTCGAAATTGACCTACGGAACCCCGACTATGAGCTACAAGTTGACTTATGAGTAGTAAGTTGACTTACGAACCATAAGTTTCTACATCTGATGACACATATAAAAATCATGAAAACTGACTTTGCTGAACTAAAAACCATGAACCACAGTATGGGCCATCAAACTTCTTACGAGCCATGGATGGACTCGTAGAGTCCTTCCACACTTAACCATTCTTTCTCACTTCCTTGGCCCTACCCACGAAAGTTCCATATAGACCATAACCCATTCCACAAGACATCTGATAACTCACATACTAACTTCCTAAAAATTCCAAATTTCTTTCATGTCTTGGATCCCACTAACTGAACCATCTACGGGTCGTAAAGTATTCTATAGGCTGTCACTTGGTCCGTGGGTTACCTCACACTTGAAAACTTTTCATCTTCCTGAAGTTCTATGTTTAAGAATTGAACTACGGGCCATATGTTATTTCACGAGTTGTAAGTGGTCCCATAAACTAGACACCAGGCCACTTTTCAGACTAACTTTTATGTACTCAGGGCTCGTAAACTGGGGGTCGTTACAAGTAATCCCTCTGGACCTTTTTATATGTCGTCCTTACAATAAAAAAATGATCCTTAATATATGTCATTTCACAAAATCAATGCATAAATAAAATTGTTCTTCCTATTTTACCCTTGATAGTTAATGAGCTTTGAAAAGATATATTTGAACAACTTGAGGAACTAAATGTGTTTCAACTAAAATATTGGCTCTAAATGCATTTCAATTTATGAAGTCTAGCATATTTAGTATCGCTAATTGAAAATATGACTACAAAAAAATAAAATAAGAAAGAAATAGTAAAATTAGTTTTTCTTAATGCAAGTGCAATCACAAAAGGTAACATATAAAAAAGACCGATGAAGTATTAAATTTTACGACTAAATCATAAAATTATTATTCTACTTTAAAATGTTAATGAACTAAAAGAAAAGCTATAATTTTATGACCAGGACCTAGGTCTAGGAGTGACATGGCGAATGGAAACCCAAGAGTCCCCAAACAAGCCTCAAAGTATCCATATTCACATCATCGGTTCAGAAGGGTATATAAATAGTAAGCATATAGTTCCAAGGGGAAGGTACATAGGACTCACGCTATGGGGATGTCATAGGGATTGGGATTAACATGGATCCACATAACACATAGCACATAAGGACTAAGGGGTGGATAAGTACTACTCACTCTATGGGGAAATACGGGACTTAGGATCTTTCATATATCCACATCATAACATAACCACATATCATAATGATCATATCCGATAGATAGCCATAATCATAATCTCAAAATATCATCACATAAAATGTATCTGTACAAGAGTCTACAAGATGTCCAACAATGCCTATAGTCATAAGATAGGATGGGGCCTACACATGTCCCGGGCTCACCCTCAAAGTAAATAACATAAATGAAAAGCAACATAGGTAGAGGGATGGTGGATTGTCTTTCTAATATAGGACTCACCATGACAAGTGTCTCAAATCTGATCTAGCCATCAAATGGTGGATAAAGGAAATCTCCTGTTCCTACATGGTTAGATCATGTAGGCAAAAAGTATGTGATAATACATTTGAATACACTAAGTATGCAGGCATGCAATGCATATGACTTATCAAACCCGTATTCAATGTTAGATGACAAGGGCACATAATCTAGAAAGAAATATATAGCAAAGAAACTAATATGACAATATGATATGAAATCCATGATGCATGAAATGTCATAATGCTAATATATAGTGGGGATATGACCATAATCAACATCTCAAACTCATGCGAGCTATTACATGAATTCGCACGATGTAGACCTCCCATTGGGTGAGAGAAGATTACTTACCAAAATTATTCTACACCACACCTTACGACACGGTCATGTCAGTGTGATGGACACCTTCCTTACAACCTAGTCATTTAAGAAGGGTTTCCATATCATATCATATCATATCATATCAAATATGTAACCATTCCAGACAACCCATTCATTTTTGTAATGGCTACCATATATCTATATTGGCACATAATTCAAGGAAAGGGAGAGGACCCTTAGGGATAGGCCTGATGCTCCCAATCCATTTGGTGCAAAGTCATCATCCCATAAGATTACTTATACATATACATGCTTTCAAAAGAGACATGAGTCATTTAAAATCATTTCAATGCACACTTGGGCTTAAAAGCCAAACATTCTTCACAATCATTCATACTTCGGCTAAAACCCAAATCATTATTCAATCCATACATTTCATGCATAGGAATAGCTCATTCATTTATAACAATATGGTGTAAACACCCAATATTCTCAAAGAGTTAATATCATTGACATTTATGTGATCATATCGATATCGCCTAAGTTACACCTCCTTTTTAAAGATAAAGCAGTCGTTGTCAAGAAATAGAACCTAGCCAAGTTTAGGGTTGAACCCACAGGGATACGTAGACTTATGAGAATTTAACTAATACAATTTGAGTGATTAACCTACTTATAGCCCCAAAGGGGGGGGGGTTATAATAACAAGTAGAAAAGTAAACCTAACTAACACAAGAGTTTAACCAACATGGAGAGAAACTAGGATATTGTGTTTCCCATGATTCCCTAACTCAATATCACCAAATAACCTAATTCGTTTCTAGTGTGTAACATGCAGGACGATAAGTTAAGTTCACTAAACCCTTTGGTCCAGGTGAGAGGTGAATTTCACTATGTGACTTGGCCCATCTCTACACTGTGCATTATTAACCCTTACCTATTGTCCCGTTACAACCTCCTCTTAGCTTAGTTCGGTTGATTAGATGGGAACACGTCAATCGAATCTTATTAATTAATCTCTTTTCCTATTCATTACTACCTTTGTCCAGTCAGTAACACTAGACGAGTTCTAATATTGGCCACCACTAGAAAATATGCAAAACGAAGAGGGTTAGTTAATACATGCATGCACACCTTCCAAGAATTATGAATTATCCAGTTTTACATTTGAAACAATCATGATTTCCATATATCTCAAAATCCATGTGTGATATCAAAAATCTGAATTCATATTCGTGATCGGGGCAAAATTGAGTGGAAAATGGGTATAAACCCAATTTTAGAGCAACCGTAGTAAAAAATCATTTTCCTAAAATTTCCTTATCCAATATATGTTTGTGCCCTACACATGACGTTCCAGGGGTGCGGAGCAGTACATTTTGTCCTACACAATGGCTCCATGACTTGGACTTGTCGCAGAGCAGTGTTAGTTTTTCCTTCATTTTTTTCAGTTTAGTCTAAGGCATTGGGGCCTTGGCCTAATACCCACCCATGCGCAAAAACACATATACTTAGCCATTTTTCAACTCTATATCATTCAAAACATTCTCAAAACCCTCTCTAACACTTAGCCAAACATTTCACCCAAATTTGAGCATCCCAAGCTTACTTTCAGATCTCAAGAACTTCATTCAAGCTTCCAATTCTCTTCAAGACTATATCAAGGAAATCCTCAAGTTTAAGGTATGTGGGTTTCAACCATTGGGTCCTTTCACCCATAGTGCCCAACCTTCCTTTTTATGAAAAGTACATATTTCTAAGTTCTATTATTTATGGGCTTTACTTATTATGAATTATGATGGGGTTTTATGAAATGTTGATTGGAATCATATGTCTACCTATTTCAATCTTATACTATGAGATGGTTTGTCTATTCTGACATGTATGTTTTGGGCTATGAAACTATAATCTATATGAGATTTGATAATGGATTTCAAGGTATCTTACATGAGAATTTTACTATCTGTTGGTGGGTTGATTTACATTAAGATTTCTCACATTATTTACTCTTGAATTGCATTACTTTGAACTAGCATTGCACATCCCCCAAGTGTTTTACAAAATGTCTTAACAAGGATTTCTTGAGCTATTGATAATCTATTGCATGGATTATGATTCAAGTGACTATATGATGATTAAGGGATTGTATGTATGTATGGAATTCATGAATGTATTTACAATGTTGTAAGTTTACCACACCTTGTTGGGGGATGACATGCCCAATCACTTTGTTGAGGGGGTAACATGCCTCAACCACTATGATGGGGGGTCATATGTCCATCTACCTTATCGAGGGGTATGTACCTTGACCACTATAATTGGAGGTGACATGCCCATCTACCATGTTGAGGGGTATGTACCTTGACCACTATGATGGGGGGTGACATGCCCATCTACCTTGACCACTATGATGGTGGGTGACATGCCCATCTACCATGCTAAGGGGTATGCACCTCATTCACCTTCCAATGGGGTGGCATGCCTTGGATTTCAAGTAATAGCTTTGCTTGGTCTGTGATGATGGTATCTTCCTACACATGTATAGATTCTCAAGTTATATGTTTTACAAGCATGTTTTACTTCAAGCATTAATCATATATGCTATATTACTACTGTACTTATCCATTGCTTACGATTATGCATTTTGACAATGTTGGCTATGTCTTATGGCATTGCATCCTACATACTTAGTACATTCAAACGTACTAATGCATACTCCATGCCTACATGATGTTTACCATATAGGAATCAATGCACCTTATGATCATCCTCCACGTGGCTAGTTTTAACATCTTGAAATAAGCTTTTGGTGAGTCCTCAAGTTCGAGGACACTATCTATGCTACTCTTGCTTATGTTATTTCTCTATGTTGATCTTTGATACTATGAGGGTGAGCCCAGAAAGTTTCTTGGCCCCCGCCCAATCTATGTTCAGAGGTGTTGTTGGAAAAATTGATGTATTTATGCTTTGAGCTTGACTATTGAGTATTTTATGATTATCTAAGGCTTCCCTTAGCCCCTTTATCCTTATTTATATCTCTTATTGTTGTTGTTTTGCTTCCACGACCAAGGATGTGTGATTGATATGCTAAGAGGCTTGTTTGGGTCCCTTCGCGTTCCCCATTCACCGTGTCACATCTAGGCCCTAGGGTTGGGCTGTGACAAACTTTGTATCTGAGTACTAGGTTGTTAATGGTCCATGGGATACAACATATCATGTCGATTTCTTGTTCATGGTTGTGAAGTGCACCACAACTATGAGTAAGAGGCTGTGAGGCATTTTAGGAAATGTTTTCCTTCTTCATGATCTATGTCGTGATTTTGGAGTAAGGTAAGGATTTTCCTCTAACAGATGTTCTTTGCTATTTTAGATCATGCCTATTCTAAGAGGAAGAAGATCCCATACTCCCGAGGAGCAACCGGCCCCTCCTGCTCCTCAAGCTCCTTATGATGGAGGATTGGCCCATGAAGAGTTTTGGGATGCTATAACCATGTTGGCCCATCCCATGATGAATTAAATCAACCAAGGGGCCTAATCCCCTCATG